>JANHGB010054966.1:12636-55132 GCA_026283785.1 Coracopsis vasa
AGGATTGGAAGGAGTGTGTGGGTCAGTGTCCCGGTGTCACACTCCTAGGCCTTATTCAAGGCCTGTTTTAAGCAAGTTAACGTGTCTGTTCCTTCTGCTTTTCTAGAAGGCTGTTCCTCATTTCTCCAACACTTCAAACTTTCTTCTAACTGGCAGCCAAAATGTGTTCATACCCTGCGCATAAATAACTCTTCTCCTTCTCTGGTGTCTCCCTCTCCATGTATTTATAGACAGTACTCCCATCTCCATCCAGCCTTCATTTTTCCAGGCTTTTTTTGTCTGTAGTCTTGTAATTAGACTATTGCTTTGATTCTTTTCCACCTCTTTCAGATTCTCTTAATATTCCTTGAACACAATAAACTGGACTTGTGCAAGGTATTTTACATCTTTTTAATGTAGCTTTCCCTTTTTTTCCCTCCTCTCTGGCTGGCCTTTCCAAAACCTTCATATGTCCAGGATCTGCCAGACCTGCTCTGGTCCTTGGGAAAGGGAGAAAGGACGCATCAGAGGTGGCAGCAGCTACCCAGGACCCCTGCCATGTGATGGAGGGATGGAGAACTGGGCTTGCTGCTATGGCCCAAGAGGACATGATGGAGCAGCTCTTAAGCTTCATCTTACCACTTTAAGCAGGTTTCTCTGAAAGCTCCACTAAGGCTTGTCTTTCCCAGTAGCATCTGTGGAGTTTCATGTGGATAGAAAGGCAGATGTTGGCTGCTTCTGTGCTATTATTTTTGACCAGCAGTTGGGTTAGAGTGTCTTCAATGGGTTTTCCATTTAGGAGGGTGTTTACACGGGTTATTAAAGTGAAACATAAGCTCAGGAGCTGCTTCTCTCAACTCAGACAAGCTGTGAAATCACTGAATGTGTCTTTGGTAGAGCCAGTAGAAGACTTGGACTCGGAAGAGACCTTGGGCCCGTCCTACCCTCACACGTACACAGGGAGTCTCTCCCTAAACTCTTCCAGATGCAGCCTCCAAGAGCTAGGGCTAAAAGCATTTGCTTCTTTCTAAAGCTAGCTTTAAATAGATTTCTAAGGAGGACGTAGCAGAAGGGGGCTGGCCATGACACGGTGCTTCCCCAATGTGAATAATTAATGACTTTTGGTTTAGAAGGATGTTGAGCAAATTATTTCTTTGAAAGAGAGAAGATTACTGATGTGTAATTTTTTTTTTCCTTCTGATGAAAGCTTGAACATTAAGGAAAAGTTTCCAAAGAAACCAAAGTTAGCCATGAAATTCTTGTTTTATGGTGTTTCAAATGAAATCCAGTCTTGGTTTGGTTTCATGGCTATAACGTTTGATGCAGTTGGATGGGAATGGTCTCAGTAGAGACATCTTTCATCATTTAATAATCCTCTTTCCAGGCATGCCTGGAAATGGGCATAAATAAAATCCAGAAGCGTTGTCATACTTCTGCATGCTTAATGTATATCTTCCAGTTTAGAATGTGGAAAGCGAGAGTGGCATCGCTGGCCTTGCCTGCAAAAGCAGCTTTTTGAATGATTCAAGCTGTAGGATTGGAACCAAATCACTGAGGCCAAAAGACAGAAATAGAAACTTTCACTTAGAGCTGAGTCATTCGTATTTTTGATGCAGCAATTGGCTCTCTGGCCATTTGGAGCAATCTTGGTTCCCTCAATCTCATTCCGTTAGGGGTGGAAATTAACACCATCGATGTTCTCTGTGAGCTTTGCTGATCCTTTGCATCCAAAAGAGGGCACTACTGGGGGCATCCCCCTTCTCTGCGAGAGCCAGCCTTTGCCCTGTGCTTGCAGGTCATTCGTGTCCTATTCCTTCTCTGCACTGTGTCTACCAGGGGTGATGAGACAATCTGACCACTGAGAAATGCATTGTGGCCACTGATGCTCTGAGTGCTCCTTTGGTTCAAAAGGAATGAAAATGTGCATGTGAAGCTGCTTAGACCTGACACTTTTACTCAGTGGAGGGAGTAAAACCATCGCTGTCACCAGCAACAGCCCAGTTCATAGCACTGGTAAGCTGGAGAGGGCAGGGTTAGCGAGCGGCTGCCTGCTTGTGTTCTGTACCCAGCCACTGGGTGGGAAGTGGGAAGGTGAAAAGAGAGGAGGAGGAGGAGGCAGCAGCCCTGTGTTTGCTGTCGCTGCTGCCATTTGGGATATGGTGGTTGCCTTGGTGTTATCTACTGCAGCTAAGGAAACTATAAATGGAGAGGGTGGGTGCAGCTAAAGGTGGGATGGGGAGCAATGGGAACCTTATGTGCTGTATGCACAGCCAGACAGGGATTTGTGTGGGGTTTATCAGCACACAAGAGGCTGGCTGCAGCACCTGGAGCCCAGTCACGGTGCTGATCAGAGCCTTTGCTCTGATTCTGTGGTGAAGGTTACATGCCTCCTGCCCATCTTCCATTGGATATAGCTCAGGGCAACAGAAGTGGTGTATGCGCTTAGAAAACAATCATTGGGGAGCACCATGTCTAAGGTAGAGTTGTCCTGTTGCAGAATGCAAGAGAAGAGCCATATCCCAGTGCCATCGTGTGTACTAGCCCTGTTCCTTTTCCCTTGGTAGCTGCAGGTACCATTAGTGATCCCAGACTTATTTTTCCAAAGTGATTTGCACACTGACATGATGGGTTTGCTCTGATTCGAATTCTAGTGTGTGCACTCTCTAACCTCATTGCCTTGTGATGGCTGTGTGTAGCCTTTTTTGTACTTCAGCAAAGTAAGAATAACCAGCTTAGTTTCATTTTAACTTCTTGGACAATACAAGTCATTTCCAGAGTCCCAGGGATCTGGGAGGCACACACAGAAATGCAGCAGCCTGCTCAGATCTGGTAGAGCTTTTCAGCCCTGGCTCAGTGCTCACCATGGCAAAAGGACAGACAGACAGCTTCACACAGCCATCCAGGCATTGGTAATACTGCCCACTAAAGACTGCTGAGTCTCAGTACTGCCTCTATTTAAGGCTTTTCTCTCCCTTCTTCCCCCATTGTCCTGGATGATGAAGAAATGATTGTGTAAGTGTGGAGCTAAAGCCTTTGGAGGCGTCTGATGTTCATAATTCAGTTCTGGAACCCCTTAAAAAGGCAGGAGTCCAGAGCATTTTTCCATCTGGGACTTAATATTTTCCTTTCAGGTTTGCATTAGCGAATGCTTTTTTCCTTGCAGGTTAGGAGTGTTTCTAAATAGAAAATTTCCAGTGGCTCTGGTGATAACTGGTCACTTTACGTGGCTGTACCTAAAACTGTCAGAATGCCCGTTACAGGATACTAAATGCTTGCTAGAAGATGTTCAGTGCAGATGAGCACTTGGTGTGCGTGGTACTGGCATGCAAAGGACTTAAAAATAAGTCCAGATTATGCAATAAGAAGTAAAAAAGATCCCTCCAGTCCTCTGTGTTTCAGATCTGGTCTTTTGTGGGGTTATTAAGTTTCCTTTTGGGGCAACAAGCATCGATTATAAGCAATGTTGTAGATGCGGGTGTCTTTTGTACTCAGCGCATCATCTTTTCCACTGCCTAGGCAGTCAGATCTTGGTGTGGAGCAGCTCCTTTAATTAGCTGAAATAATAGATGTTTGGGTGAAATGGAACCACAAAAAATAAGCAGAAGAAGCCTGTGGAGGGTTCCTGCTGTCCTGGGAAGCTGGCATGTCTCACTTGTTGTGAAGAGGGATTAATCAGGGTCAGAGGGACATGGCCCAATTCTGGTGTAGTCTCTGTAGCGACGGTGCTGAATTTCCCGTATAAACCATCTCGGTTGGATTTACCATACCTTTCTCTCCTTGTTTTCTAACAGTGGGGTTTATAAGGGGTTCTGATCAGTTTTGAATCCTTCCAGGTACATTTTACAGCAGAATTGGTTGAGCCATAGGTATTTTGCCTAAATCTGAGAACAAGGTGAAATAGATGATAGGCTTCCTACTGCAGGACCCTCCTTTGAAGGGTTCTGGGCTGGTTTTCTTATTAAAGAACCCAGGGTTTTCTTTTTCCTTCCAGTCTTGGGAGGGGAATTCTTTTTCAGTATCTCAAAGATTTCCAGAGGATTGAAACATTTTTCTTACCCATCTAAGTGGGAAGCGCAATGTAGGACAGATCCATCATCCTTTGAAGTCACTGGAGGCTTCCTCTTGGCTCTTGTTCAGTTTATTAGTCCAAAGTTTCTCAAAGCAACAGAAGATACATGGGTCTGTTACAGAAAAAACATGGCTTTCTGTTAATTTTGTGAACCAGGTGGCTAAAGCTTCTGTGAGGTGGTATTGAAAAATATTCTGCAACACTTGGGGAGTTTCTAAGCATTTTGGGGTGGTTGGCTTTAAATATTCCACATATCTTAAACCTCATCTCTGTCCCATTTTTTATTTGCTCTGTGACAGCACTCAGGAGTCAAAATGCAGGAGATTAAGCTGGTAAAGGTTAGCTGTAGCCATCTGGGGCTGCTGAGGAATTAATGTCTGAGCTCAGCCCAGAGGGGCAGCCTCCCTTCCCACCCCCATCCCCAGATCCTTTCTGAACCAGAGGCTTGGATTTCGCTGTAATAGGCCATGGAGATGAAAATAACTGTCAAGGCTCAAACGTAGTAGTTCATTCAGACAAAGCAGCAGCCAGGCAGCCAAAAGACATTACATCCAGTGACCACTGGAAGAGCTGCTTGTGCTGAAGCAGAGGTGGGTGACAAACAGTCCAAGGAATTAATAGCTTAATTGAGCATCACTGAATGGGATGCTGTGTTAAAGTCATCATCTTGATTTGTTCCTGTCTCTGGAAATACCTGCACACATTATGACAAGGTCAGTAGCAGTTTTAAAGTTTTATTATTATTGTAATTCTGGTTTGGAGCAAGTTAGCTTCCTGCCCTATTTTATCCTGCATTAAGCATCTCATACCTTTTTCTGCTAAATAAAAATACCCTTGTTAGTTGCCAAAAAACTCCTGCTTTATCAAAGGGACTAAGGTAGCATGTACAAACTGTGAGTTAATGTGTCAGAGAGAGGAATGCAGTGATTTCAGATATAAAGGTAATAATCATCTCTACAGTGTCTACAGTGTGCTGTTTTGTTGTGCAGCCATTTGCTGATTCACAGCATTGACCTGCAAACCCTCACCTTGTTACTGAAGAAGGCACACTGTCAGTTTAGAGATTTCAGTTTGATTTTTCTTCACTTGCTGTAATAACAAGGCCTGAGACAGAGTGTAACTACATATATCTCTGAAATTCTCTTTATATCCTTTATTAATGATAAGACTTGGTTTTGTTTTGTTTCTCTTAGCTGGGCCATCAGTCTGTTGCTCTTTACTCTTGTAACCTTTGAATGGCAATAAAATAACACTGCTTTGTTTCACTGATAACTTCTGTTTCCATTTGAATATATTTTAGGAGAAAATGAGTCTTGCCCATAGCTTTTGTAAAAGGCTGTTAATGCAAAGCCAAACTTAAGGCGTTTCCAATGTATAAAGCATTGAAATCAAGAGTGGGAAATACTTCCAGAGTTCAGTGTTTCTAGTAGCCTTTTATTACAGGAATATCCAAGAAGTACCGCTGGAATATCATAACTTGCTGTGCTGTTTTGCATATAGCAATGTGCACTGTCAAATAGTAACACAGACCCTCCTGTGCAAAGTGCAGAAGCCAGTTCCTAAATCCATGCAATCTAAGAATTAAAAGCACTTTGTTACCTCCAGGCTTAGATGCTCAGCATGTTGCATGATAAACAGAGATTCAATATTATTCAGCTTCAGTATTGCTCTCATATCGTGCTGTTCAAGGCTGTATGCAAGTGAGGTGACCCTATTATGAAAGCCACAAAGAGCTCACGTAAAGAGTGTGAGATTTGTAGGGTTAAAACCATAGGCAGAACTTTGGATTTCAGCCCAGTTTTCTGCTAAAAATGGCTGATACATGTATTGGCAAAACTTTATTTCCAGCCTACGTGAGTGCCAGTACTGATGATAGTTCAGTCATGCAACTTGTAGCAATAAAACAGTCTTTAGTCAGTAAAATATAATTTTCCTAATTTTTTTCCCTACTGGTTAGTATAAATTAAGCTTGTGAAACAGGCTGCTTCCTATTTTCCATCTGTATTTCAGAAGTCAAGATATCACTTACTAAGCTACCAGGAAATCTTCAGTGAATTGAGTAATTTGCTTGGTGAGATGCTTAGCTTTGCCATGGATGGCTTCTGTGGTTTTTGGGAGCTTGGGAATGGATAGTCCACCTTTCCTTGTTTAACCTTTGCAATCTCAAGTTAACTTTGACAAAATCATGTGAATCCAGCAGTTGGTTCAGGGCAGGCTTTTTTATCTCTCTGTAGCTCATCAGTTTTGCTCTTTTCAGGCTTGTAATTACTTCAATCACAAAGTGTTCTTTATGCTGAAGACCTTTGGCAGCTTTTTTCCTCAGGTCTTAGGCAGGAGGTCAGTTTACTCTGCAGAATGTGATCATAGGGAGAGGTTTTGATGACAATTACGTAAGAAACTTGAATGATGAGCAACATAATCTTTCTGCCAGAATATTTAAATAGAAATATATTGGTTTCAAACAGTAGAATTGTTCAGGTTTCCTAGATTCAATGAAGTTTTTATTGACTTCTGTTTGATGGATGTTCAAATGTTCAAAAGTAGGCAGCTTTGGTTAGTTCAATAAAAATTTGCCTAAGACAAGATTAAAATTGAGTTTAAGGACTAAAATTAACCCAAATGACTCTGATTAAACTGCCAGCTAATTCTGGGAGCATGCGAACTCCATGAAGCCAGCTGTTTGTGACCTTCCCATTCCTGGAGAGCCCAGAAGTCTGCAGCTAACATATATGAATAGACTGCGATGGTTGATGGCCAGCCCATGTTCTCCAGATGGTGATGATAGTAGCAATGGTTGTAACGGAGCCATAACACTACAAAGGACTTTTGAGGGGGCCAAAACTGTAAGAGGAAGCATGACACATTAGCTAAGTAGTTTTGTGAAGTAGTCATTTGTTAAAACACAGAAGCGGTTTTGGCATTAGGGTCTGGCTTGTGGAGTTCCTGCTTTCCTCAGTAACAACATTGTGGTCCTTCTTGTGCTGCCTGGCCAACTGATTTGGTATTCCTCCCTGCACAGTGGGGCAGTTCCAGTAGGAGAGGTGGAAAATGCTTCTGTAAGGAGAGCTCTGGTGTGCAGTGCGTGAGAGGTTGGCTGGAGAGGTCTCTATTACATGAGGAAGTGACACCAGCATCTCCCAGATCCCGAATGAATCTGTGACCACAAGATACTTCCCTGTGACCCTCCACCTTCCCTGGCTGTGATTTAATAAGAAGAAAGATGGCCCTGCTCTGTTCTTTGGCAGAAAGATGTGCCTTTATGTGCAGAATGGCTGCAGATGTGGGGTCTTGAGTGATTGTCCTCAAAATCAGGATTGAGGCTGGAAGGAAGTAAAATTTGTCCCTCCTTTCAGCATTTCTTTAGGAACAAGACTAAAGTTGCTGTGCTCTGTCAGCCCCGATTTGCAGCGCTTCCTGCTCAGCTTTCCAGCTGTTTTGTATCTCTGATGTGAGACATTTTTTCCTTCAAGGGGAATTCCAGTGCTTCTCTCTAGGTTCAGGATTTCATCACAGGACACTAAGTGCAGGGAGGCTGCATGTTCCAGTAACTACAGTGTTTGCTTGGATCTGTACTTCAGACTGAAGAACTATTTTGCTTTAATGTTCTCTCTTCTGCCACCATTTAAACAGTTACTTGCCAAAGAATCGTTTGCATTTTCTACCTTTGGTGTCCATTCAAAAGAGAATTAAATCATATGCAATATTCTTAGCGATTTCTTACAGTGTGTGGTCTGCTCTAAAAGACTGGACCAATGGATGAATTTCGTTTCCCATGTACCCCTTAAAACTATGGAATTATGAAGGCACTGCACCTATTAACATGAACTCTAAGATGCTCTTTATTATACTGTAATGTAGCACCACATTCGTCTGCCTTGATTTCTGCTGCTCGTCCTTTACACGCTGTGTGTCATCTGGGAAAGGTTATTGATGTGGGCACATTTTTAATGGCACGAATCTCTGGAGCCATCTCCAATGTCTGAGTGATTTGAGCTTCATTTAAATAATTGATGAGAAGCGTTAGTCAGAATCTGTTGGTGATTCAGACTGCATTATTCAAAGATATTTACTGACAGTTATAGATTGGTCCAAATTTACTTCTTTTTCCAGGCTGCACTAAACTAGGCTCTGTATGACATAGCTGTCTGCTGAAAAAGAGTAATCCTTGTTAACATAGATGAAAATCTGTGGATTTAAGGGCTTTATTTAACAAGTTGCAAGTAGCAATAATAATAATGTCTTAGCAGGAGAAATGATTTCTTTTCAAGTGAAAAGTGCTTCTTTTCTCTGCCTTGCATGTTGTTCAGGAGTGGACCTGAGCATCTCACTCATAATTTAGTGGCTTTCCTGCAGCTTTCCCCACCCTGGTAGCTGGGGGTGGGTGGATGTAAAACTTCATGGCTGCCTCTTCATCTTCACCACAAGCATCTTCTCTAATGGCTTGTGGCTTTTAAGCTTTGACGTGTAAAAGCTCTTCTGGCTCCTAAGAGTGTTTTAAAAAAGCAAGTCTAGCCTAGGAGATTCTCCATGATCGATCACTGGGCACCTTGAATAATCTCCTTGTACTCTCATTCCCAGAGTAAAAATATTCCCAATTTCTTTCCTTTCACGTTCATTGAGGTGTATAAACCTCTGGTTGAAAGTGCTGGAGAAGGACAGTGGGGTTCTATTAGGCAGTTGTCAGGAGGTGAAGTGTGACTGAAGTGAAGTTAATGCCAGAATTGCTTTGCAGGTCATGCAGGCTCCTTGCTGCTTTAGAAGTGCTGCAGGTGCCAGTCTTATGAAAGCTCTTCCCCTCTCTGGTTCCTGCAGCAGGAGGTTGAGTGTGGTGGGCTGCTGCAGAGCCTGCCTGTCTGTGTGGGTGAGCTTTCATGCTGTGCTTTGGAAACCACCTCTGGGAGCAATTGGGGAACTCGCTGTCCCTGTTAGTTTCATGTCCCTATTGGAAAGTACTTTACCATGTTACCACTTTCTTTTATCAGGCAAACAAGTGTTCCGGTTTCTCCTTTTTTGTTGTACTTGTATGCAGTAAATATTCCACTGAAAATAATTCACCCCCTTTTTTTGTTGCCAGATGCAGTGATGTTGCAGCTGTACATGAGTAATGAACAGATACTTCACTGCTCTTTTAAATCTCTACTGCAGGAACTGTGGACATGGGTGGCAAACAGTCCACAGTTGGCGGAGTCTCTGTCATTCAGACACCTGTGACAGAAAGCATTCAGGATGCTTACAAAGCTGGAGACACCAGTAAGGCCCAAGAGTTGATTAAATTGTCGTGTGAGGAGACTGCACTGCAAGTGGAAAAGGTAGGGTTAGATTACTGCTGTTTCTCAAATTGTGTTGGGAAAGAAACCAATATGTCAAACCACTGTCTTCCATCATTTCTCATGGAGAAAATCCATCCAGGTATATATGTTATGTTGGTACTGCAAGGTCCCATGCATAGCTACTTGTGTCAGAAACACATGGTCAGAGACAGTATTTGTCATTGATCAGCACTAATCAGGGAAAGCAATGATCAGAAACCACTGCTCAATGATCAGAGATAGACCCTAGGGAACAGTGTATATAGGAACAGGAGGCTGTGCAAGGAGGGGTGCTGATGCTGTGGCCACAAAAACAGGGAAATACATAAAAAGGAAGCAGTTCATAGTCTTAGCAAAAAATGTGTTCCCCCATCAGTGGGAAGATGCTCAATGGCCTCCTGGGAAGTTTTTCCTGCTTGTGTTTGGAACTATATTCTCTGCACCAGGTTCTGCCTTCAGAGCCCTCTCTTTGAGCCTCTTCTTTATGATTATAATGGCTACTAGTGTTTATGACATTCTCAGTTACAGTGGCTATGCATTTATATGGGCACAAATAGACACATAGCTCTCGAAATGCTCTCTTCCTCTGCCCACTCTCTTTACAGAAAATGTATTTTGCTGTATTTTCTTTGCCAGTGTCAGCTTTTAGGTATTGCAGCAGCATATGGAGATCTGCAGGCGGTGAGGTATTTACTGAAGGAAGCGTTAGTGGTGTTACCAACAGAACCTAATGATGACAACGCAGCTGTGGTGGCTGCATATTTTGGACACAAGGACATTGTGAAGGAGCTGCTGGATTCCTTGTGTGGTAAGCCTGTTGGGTTGCCTTTGCCTTTCCTCAAGCTTGTTGGTAGCTGCGTGCTGTAGCTTCAAGCAGGCATTTGTTTTTTCATGTTCCTTGAAAGGGGAGGGACTTAGTCCTGGGAAAGTGCGAGGAGGGATCTAATCTCTGCTGTGTTTGAAGGAAACTTCCCCTGTGGGGGAAAAAACACATGCATAAAAATATTCCCTGTTTGCAAATTGGAAGTGAAGGAAGATGCCATGGAGACAATTCATTCCCATCAGCCTGCACAGCTGGGCAACATCCCAGACCCTACAGAGAAATCAAGGGATTTCAGGAAGCAGCATCATCCCACTCTGCTGATCCAGCAGACACAGTGATGCTGGGAGTAGGAATGCAGCATGACTGTCTGGCTGGTAAGAGTTTGGGTGCACAGCTGGCAACGTGCTGCGTGCTCTCTTGTTGGCATCTTGTTCTGACTGTGAGGGGAATTCCTCCTTTAGAATCATAATATTTTAATTAAATTTTATTATACATTATTTTATAGCAGAACAGAGACATTTTTAGACCTGGACATTATTCTTAGAGCAGCTGTGAGGGCAGAGGGAAAAGCATTTCTCCGAGTCAGGACCAGGAACTGTGTTTGGGTCCCGTGTTGCTCTTTTGATGTAGGACATGGCACCTGCTTCTTACTGGGACCCTCTATGGATTCAGGTTCTGTTGGTCCTGCACAGCAGCCAGAGCAAAATGCTGTCTTGATCTCAGACTAACTGTAACAGCTAAGCTAAGCCTCTGCAATATTTGACCTGAATATAGCTCTAGCTCCTCACTGGAGCTATGTACTTGCCAGTGTTCTCAATGAGAACAGGAATTACCTGTTGGGAAACCTGCTTATTCAATGTTCTTATACTGTTAGAGCACTAATAAGGGAAGAAACTTTCCAGTTTGGGGATGCAATTAAATGTAATACTTCCTTCAGCCAGAAAGGAGGCTGAACAACAGTGGGTTTGTAACCTAGTAGCAAAAATTATATTAATATAGTGCTCTCAGTAATGAAAAGTGACTTAAGTGGTTTCTGGAAACTTAGCTCAGTTTAGAACTGACCAAATTCCCTTCAACTCTTGCTTCAAGGGATCAAGGGAGGTGCTTTATCCAAACAGCAGCTTTCAGAAGTTATTATGCAGGACTTTCTGTTCATTTCCCTGGGAAGTTACATAGAAACCAATCCCAGGGTTTAGGAATAACTTGCATTAATTTGCAGTTTGGCTGATGCAGCGATCCTCTCTGGCTCAGTGTGAGCTTCTTGTGACTTCAGCTGATGTGGAGCCTGGTTTTGATAGCGTGAGGGTGAGTGGTTAAGTCAGGTTGTTAAGAACACAAAGAGCAATGTAATTTCCACATGGAGAAACTGCAAAAACACCCCCAAAAGTTGGCATGTAAACTTGGGCTTGTGGATGTTTCTGTGAGCATTTCAAAGGGGATGTGAATTTGTAAAGTCGATGGAGGTGATATTGTGCATCAGGGAAGATTTGAGGACTGGCTATTGCTAGCAGGAATAATCCTGTCATGGGCAGTTAGTTACATGCACGGAATTATGTACACCTAGAGGAAAGCAGTGTTCTACTGGTAAAACATTAATTCAGCAAAATAAGCTGTTTGGGGATGACTAAAACGTTAGCAAATTCATGCAGAAATCAGGACCTGGTACTTTAGTTTTTAGCCTTAAATGGCATTTGCCTGTTGTCTAACTAATGAATTGGTAGGAAATGATTTACCCAAATGGAAGTATTTCAAGGGGAAATGAATCTTTTTTTGTGGGAGATGTTAGGGTGCAGTGGAAATCTGCTCCTTAGTCCTCAGGGGCTTTACCCTGCTCCCCTTGCACAGCCATTTGTGGATGACTCTTGTACGTCGCAGCCTGCTGGCATCAACCAAGTCGAATGCTGTCTCTTTTCAGTAGGTCCTAGTACTTGCCAACAACTCCTGAACTGGATGCTGGCCATAGCCTGCCAGCAGGGACATTTGGACATAGTGAAACTCCTAATTCGTGCATACAGTGCTGACCCAGAGAGCTGTGCAGTCAGGAAGAATGAGTTTCCAGTTCTTATCCGGTTGCCCCTCTATGCTGCTATAAAGGCAGGTATGTATGTGCATGCTTCCAAACTTCCTTTTCTGCAATGTTTTTTAAAGAATGGGCTGAGTTGTTCACACCTAGGAAGGGATTAGTGTGGAATGGCTTGTCTGGAATTGTCCTGGATTTCCAGTGGGATAAATGAAATAAAATCAGCTCTGAATCTTTTGACTTAGGCAGATTTAAGTCAGGGCCTTCTTAAGTTATATTACTGTAAATACTGAGGGGCTGAACTTTCCTCTATAAACTCCTAGGGAAGAGACCCCTCAAAAATAGAAACCTTGCAAGTAAAAGCATTATTGTGATGGACACTCTGGCAAACATGCTTGATTTAGGCTGAATAATTTACATTTCAAACCACAGCTGTGTGTATAGATTAATAAGATGAGGAAAGAGAAAAAAGAGCAAGGCTGGGCCAGTGCTTTCACATAGTGTCTTTGCTGCCTCAGTTTGACCAAACTAAATCCTATCACTGGAGGAAACAGCCTTTAGAAAGTTCAGTTTCCTTTTTGCACACCCCATGGCTTTTTTTCAGAAGTGGTTATTTCCCAGGATTTCTGTTCAGCTCCTTGTTGGTTCATTTACATGAGAAGAAGAGAACAGACAATCTGCTTTTCTCTAAAGGGAATGAAGATGTAGCCGTGTTTTTATTACGGAATGGAGCTTTCTTTTGTTCCTACATCCTGATGGACAGTCCCGAATCCAGCAAACACCTTCTGAGGAAGTATTTCATTGAGACGAGCCCACTACCAGGTAGTGCTCCAGCAAAAACAGTAAGTAGCCATTTATCTGTCTGAAGAGATGTTCTTTTAAAGGAGTATCATGTTAATAATTGATATTTGGCTTTGGGTACCATGTGGCTGGTGATTCTTCTCAGCTAAGAGCCTTGTGGTTTGCTACTCATTAAGAGAACAAGCTGTGAAAGTGGCTTTCATGCCAGCCCTGAGCTGCAAGGTGTAATGGCATCATTGTACAAGACACTGTGTATGACAGATTCATTTGGCGATTTTACTGTCAGTGTGTGAACCAGGTATATGCTGTGGAAAGGAAACATGGACTTTGTGCTCAAAGTCTTCCAAAGAAATAAGCACTGTCACAGTTTTCTTCTGTGACTCTAGGATAATCACTTCATTTAGGTTTCTGCTGTGGATTCTGGTTGCAAGGTAATGCCACAAGTACGGTGCAGAGCTGAGCGTGTAAACCCCTCTTCCCCTGCATTAGATAGCTCAGATACAGCACATACAAATAGGCTCATGTGCCTTTTTGTTAACGTGGAACATGAGTAGAGCAAGCTCAAAATATCTTCGCTACTTCAGACCCCCATTAGTAAAAGATGGCTGGTAGCCTTTACTGTCACTTGCTCAGGGCAGATCTGGCTTTCTGGAGCAGCGTGGGGAGGATCGTGTGTGATCACATCATATTAGTTGAGCTGAGCTTATGCCACACAAATGGTTTTTGATGGGAAACCAAGGCCAACAAAAAGCAATTGAAGCCTTTTAGGTTGGCAAGACCTCTGTTAGCTACTCAGCCACTTAAAGCCTTCTGACAAGTTTGATAATTCATTTGCATCTCTGTCTCTTCCACTGTAAAGTAGGGAGATTTAAACTCCTTGCATCTTACAGCTGTTAGAAGGCTTAATACATGTTGAAGGTAATTTGAGATCTACAGATGAGTGTCACTGTTTTCACATAGGATATTATTACATCTTATGATTATCACATTTCTTTATATAAGTAAGCTATGTTCTCCATTCTCTTAATCTCTATTATCCTAGTGTCCTTTATTCAGAGCTGAAAAATGTCTCAGCACACACTGTTACTGCTTTATAGGGAAGCACATGGTATTTCATATTATTTCTACTCTTATCCAGCATAGTTATCAGGCGTGTTCTGGTTTTCCCCTTTGTCTGTAATCAACTGACACTAAATAGGAGCATCAGAGCCCTGAGCTTGCAATGATTTTCATTAGGTCATAAAAATATTGCAGTGAAAAATTGTGAGGGATTTTTTGATCAAGGCTCTTTCTGCATGAATCTTGTCACCAGTTGGGTATCTCTCTGCTCAGCTCGTGATATTATGGGGTGTTGATTCTGCTTTGCTGTTAATGTAAAAATAAGCAGAGAGGTTTTCATGGTTTTACAAACTTCTCCATTCTCTGTTTTCCTGCCAAAGTCCTGTCTCGCTGGATTCCTGACAACACTGTGAATGTTAGGCCACATATGTGAGCTTGACTTCATTAGGTTCCATCCACAGATTTGGAGCCCTCCCTGTGGGAATCTTAGTTTCATTGACAGGTAAATGACAGGAAGCTAAATCCTAGGTGTTTCTGGGTAAGAGCTGATGAAACTACATGCCTTCTAGAAGGAAAAAAAGATCCAACTAACTGGATAATTCAACTTGAATAAACTTGGAATAAATGTCTGAGTCACAGGGAAGAGGTCTTTTTTCCATGTGAACTTGCTGGCAATATTTAACCTAGCTGCTGTAAAAGTGACTCAGCTTTGCTGTTGTCACACCCTGAGTGAAGAAGAGAGGAACCTTGAAACATCAGCTAACCGCCAGGAAGGTCTGGACTAAAAAACAAGGAAGAAAAAAGACCCAGAAACTTGACTTTGATTCTTTTAGTAGCTGTTTATTTTAATATGTTTGCTTATTTAATGCATTCTCTTTGAATTCATTTTGGCAGACTGCACCAAATGTGGGAAGGTTTGCCCTAGTTTGTCTGCAGAGCTCAGATCCCTGTGAAGTGACAACCACACACTCTGATAAGATTTTAAAAGACAACTTTGTGGCAGCTGCAAACAAACTTCCTCAGTGCTTTCTTCATATCTCATAAGGTTCATGAATGCAGGTCTGCTTGTGTAAGTGCTGTGATGCATTTTGCACTGGGAGGAAGCAAAAAGCATCGTGCAGAGGCTGTGATGTGCATGGCAGGCAGCTGGATGTCAGACAGTCTCTCCTCTTGAACAGGGCAGACTGAGCACAGACCATTTCAGAAAGAGTCCAGAACTTCAAAAGGGTTTGTCCCTTCTGTGCTGTGAGTGAAAACACTGCACAGTTGACCTCCAGTTGATTTCACAGCAGTGAATGCTACCAGCTATGCATAAAATGTGGTTGGAGAGCTCGGTTTAGTGCCACACCTTCCAGGCAGTCATTGCACTGTGCAGTGCTGCCCTTCCTGACACACAAGGAATTACATCTCATTTTTCTAATACCTGTTTCTCCTTTTATTTTTCCTTTCTGGCATAAATTTATCCCCACAGCAAATCACTGCCCTGCTAAAGAGAGGAAGTGCTCCTTTTTGACAGGAACAGGTAGCTAATGCCAGAAAGACCCTCTGCAGTAAAGTGGCTGAGTATAGATTCCAGACTTTGGTAGGTGTCACCAGCATGGAGATACATGTAACTTTCCAGTGTGTGCAGTGTGAGAGAGATCTGTTTTTCCCATTACAGACCAGGAAAGAGGAAATGTTTTGCAAAGAATTTTATGCACAAGCATGCAAACATCTCTATGTGTTTGTGTGTGTGATCCACCTCTGATTTCTTTAATCACTGCCTGGCTATCTCAGTTACAGTGAAGATAGCTGCAGCAGTTCCACTCAAGAGTCTCAGCAGCTTTATTGGTGGAGGAATTAGCTCACCATCCTCACAATATCCCGTCTAACGAGTGAGGTTCTGTTGGGGCATGTCACGTCATTTAGGAGAAGTGCACAGCAGCCTTTTCAATCACCTTACCAAGTGGTCTCAAACCGAAGTAAATGTCTTTCATATTTATAGTTCACCATTTGCCCAAGAGCAGCATGGTTTCTTGCCTCTGCACAATTTCCAGTCCCTGTCTCCCTCAGTGCATCCCCTGACATCACTGCAGTAGAATATTTCCATTTAGTTTTCAGGACTTGTATTGAGAAATCCTTTGTTTGGCAGGAGAGAGGAGTCCACAGAGGCACAGAGGTTTTCCTTGCCCTTCTGAAGAGCAATAAGCTGCCCAGAGTCAGGCATGCCCAGGAGCTAACAGCCTCTGAGCACTGTCTCTCGCCAAGCCCTCTGGCCGGTGCCAAATAGAGAAGGACTGAGCTGATCACTGAGCTCTGCAAGTTCAGCATCATAGACCTTTGGCATCAAAGAAACAGGATTTTCTGGGAAGGTAGTGGAGATGATTAAGTATGAGCTGGGGAGGAAATCCCTTTGTGGCATTGCTATCAGTGTTTCTTTCACTTAATTACATTTTCACTGCAGAGCCAAGTAAATCCCTAAGGTAGCTCTACTAACATAGGGTTACTAGCACCAAGATGAGTTTGGTCCACTGTCCCTACGTCAGATGAAGGGGCTTGGCTGATGCTGGAGTTTGCAGCACTCAAAAGAGACTCTGTCAGTCCTTGGCTGTAGATGGCGAGGAAGACAGAGTGCAAGGCACTTACTGCTGAGATTCCAAAAGCTGCCTGGGAGATCGGTCATCTACCCCACAGCGTTCAGTGCCAGTGTTGGATTTCATAATCTTGTCTGTGGTTTCAGAAGTCACTATCTGAATTCTTCAGGTATCTTTTCTATCACATTAAATACCCTGGGGCCATGGCTCTGCATTTTGAGGTAAATGATACACAGCGATCTAAATGCAAAATAGAGATGAGTATCAATCTGAAATGGGAAGCAGCAGAGATGCAAGGTCCTGCTTGCACACGCTAAAAGCTACAGATCTTATTATTACTGCATTGGTAGGTGTGCTCAAGGACAAGTACTATTTTGCACTGTGAAGAGCATCATTTTGAAACAGAGAAGGAACTGAGGGAGGGGATAAGCACCATCAGCTCTTTTTTTCTAATTCTTTTTAATTGCAGCTTTGTTTGGTGCAGTTTAATTAAGCTGGAAGAGAAAGGAGGGACTTGGAGTTTATAGTGCATTTTCACTCCTTCCAAGGCAGATGGACTGTCAAACAGAGTCTGGGTAGGCTGAGACAGTGACTGGTGTCACACAGGAGATCTGGGGCTCTGGAGTGTGAATTCAGGATCCCAACCACAAGACCCTGCTTTCTCCTGTGAGGAGGAAAGCAAATGAGCAAGCCAGCTCTCCAGGTCTTTGTTTCCATCACTGCCTGTATAGTTCTATGCATTCTCGGTGTGACTGAATTACCATAGACTTGTCCTCTGGACCTGCTGCCTTAAAGCTTGGATTTTCCCCTATTCATTCTGATTTAACCCCTCTTCTCCATTTTGGCTGAGTCTCAGCATAGCTTTTGGAAAAAATTGGCATTCCTGGAAAGAAAGGATCAGGAGAAACTATTCATTGCCAGACAAGGTTAGTTGTTAAAATGGCTGATTCCCTGTTAAAACATTTCTCATATCTAGGGAGACTGCTTGCATTATACTTTCAGTAGCTGGATCTTTGTTATACCTTGTTATACCTTTGTCTTCTAGCCTGAAGGGGCCATTCCTATTAAAAATCTGCATGGAGCATAAGTAGTTGGGGATTGGGCCCTTTTTTCACTCTTTCCTAGGCCAGGGGATTTGTGGTATGTGGTTGTGCTAATGCAGAACATGGGATTTTACCCAGCGCTGTCAGAGTGATGGTTTTGTTTCTGTCTGAGCAGAAGTCATGATGTAGATTTAATTGTCTTGACATAAAGAGGCTGTTGCTGGCATCACTGTAAACCACAATATGGTATAAATGACATCAGTAAGAGAATTTCATTGCTGATTAAACTGTATTTCTACCAGGGGCAATTTTAGCTCATCTAGGATAGAGCTACAGTGATGGTGCTGCCCTCCTCTGCCCAGCTGTGTGCTCCTTCCTCCTCTTGCATACCATTTGAAGTCAGTTTTTGGTGGCCACGGCTGGGAGCTAAACCAGTTGAAAATTCTCCCTCTAAAATAAAGAAAGTTAATGTTATAGAATAGCATAGTGACCTAAAGTGTGTGTAAGCAGCCAGGCAGGTACCAGTACTACTCGAGGATTTTGTTTCTAATGTAGAGCTGGTTTCCTGTGTTATTTGGATTTAGGGATCTGGTTCCTGTTAGGAGCTCTTGAGGCAATTCAGGGAACCAGAAGAAAATGATGAGGGGTCTCAGCACAAATGTGCTCTTCTCCAGTAAGGTTTCTTCATGCTGGGAAGATCTCCTAGTCCCTTAGCATCAGTACCACATCCCTACTTCTCTCTTGCAGTGTGGGGTAGCTAGGGATGGAAAGGGAATCTAACCCATGTGTTTATACTCTCTGTTACCGTAACTCACAACTATTGCTGTAAACAATGGTGTAAACAGCTCTTGGGCTGTTACAGGTGACAGAAAATGACAGAAAACTACATACAGAATTAAACCGAGAGTTTGTAAGCAGGAAGCTCTTAAATATGCAGGCTTGGAAAATCTAGCAGTAAAGCAGAGCATGTTCATTGCCAGTGTGAAAGCTTTGCAGTGTAACTCCCATTAGTACTGTATATTTAGCTGTAGCAGTGGATACTCTGCTTAATTTGATGTTGCTGCTGGCTTGCTGTGTTTTATGTGGACGCCTTATGGAGTGGAGCATTAGAAAAACAGGCTCTCTGCCTTGGTTTCCCAGGTTGATGGAATGGGCATAATATTTCCATTCCTCTTTGTAGGGCTGTCTTGAGGCTTCACTAGTGAACATTTGGAAAGCATTATGTCTACACTAAGTACAGCTACTATCAGTTTCTAAAAAGTACAACTGTTTGTGCTTACCCTTTATTCCATTCTCCTAGACATTCAAACTGTGTGATCTACATTATTTGGAATTATGAATCTCAAATAAGTATTTAAAATAAACCTTTGTTTCCCTTTTCTTTCTCTTCATTCCCAAAATACATTCCTTTTAACTTTAAATTTGGAGTTAAAAGTACTAAGTACTGGGCATTGGAAAGCAAACTAACTTGCTGTCGGGTCCTTGCTGCCTCCTGGTGGAGAAGTAAGGATCACTTCATTGAGGCTGTCTTTGGGATGAATTCAGTCAAAACCACTGAGGTTGTGAAAACATTTTGGGCCTAACATTTAAAAAATGTGTATTTTGGAACATAGATCCCATTGGAACACAATGAAGTGATCTTGAAAATGAAGCCTTGGGTTGTTTACTTGCATTAATGACCCTTACGTGTTCATGTTTTCTTCTGTCCAAGCTGGAGCCTGAAACAAGAGTTATGCCTTTCACAACAGCTTCTGTTGTTTTTCCAAAAGAGGATAAAGAGACTTCCTCATCTTACTGTCAAAAGCAGCAGAACATTATCTAGAAGGGAGGCAACTGCCCAAATCATGTGTCTCAACTGAAATACGTTTGTAAATGATACTGAACAAATTTCCAGTGTTTAGAAATGGTTTACAAGAAGGTGTTTGCCTTTCCTGGCCTTTCCCAGATGTTCCTTTACAAAACCTGAACCTTTCCCAGGATGGTTTGGCTGCTTGTTGGAAGGAGCAGTGCTTGGGCATATATTGATTATTCCAGCAGCAGGCCTCCTCCTAGGAAGTCATTGCCACACTCAGTAGATCTGTCCCTGTCCTCTCTACAGATGCACAAGCAATGATCTTTGCTTTGAGGGTATCAGAGCACTGGAACAGGCTGCCCAGAGAGGTTGTGAAATCTCCTTCTCTGTAGCTGTTCAAAACCTGCCTGGAGGTGATGCTGTACAACCTGCTGTAGGTGAACCTGCTTTAGCAGTGGGGTTGGACTACATGATCTCTAGAGGTCCCTTCCAGCCCCAACCATTCTTTACTTCTGTTATCCGTAAGTATTTCAGAGGCTGACTGCTCCATGAGGGTTTTTCTGGACCTTCCTAGCCTCTGTTGGTGCTCAGAGTCCCCTGGAGATCTGAGCAGCAATACGGACCATGTCCAAGAGGCACAGTGGGGTTCAGGCTGTGGAGGCTGGATTTAAGGTGGTTTCCATGATCTGTCCGTATTGTGCTGCTAGTGTAGGGTGTGAATGCATCTTGTGGGGCTGGGAGCCCAGCCCCATGGAAACTCACTGCACATCGTTGAATGAACAACCCATTAGAGTCTGTCCAGCTGTCATATGAGAGTCTGGTTTCAGGCAGCTCACTGCTGGTGGGACACACTGGGGCTGGAGTGAAGTAAGTCCAGGCCCCCTGCTTGTGCTTGCTCATGGTCTTTGGAGTGAGATCATGGAGCAGCTATATGGTGGAGGCTGCTGATATCCAGGCATGATTTCATCTGAGTCAGTTTAATTCCTAGAAGCAGGTTGGAAAGTGAGCAAAATGTTTATGGTCTGTGCTCTGATCTGCCAGATTCCCAGTGGTGTAACACTGGCTGAGAGCAACTGGGGTTTTACTAATGTGGTTTTTCTCTTTCTTTGATATATACAGGTTTTGTGTGTGAACTGGTCAAACCTCAAACTGCCCTGGGTGGATCTGGACTGGCTGATTGATATCTCCTGTCAGATAACTGAGCTTGATCTCTCTGCCAACTGCCTGGTCTCCCTTCCATCCGTGATCCCATGGGGCCTGATAAACCTCAGGAAGCTCAGCCTGGCTGACAACCAGCTCACAGAGTTACCCAGCATCCAGTCATCCGATGAAATTATATGTACAAGGTGTGTGTGCTCGATGCGTACAGCAGACTGAACCTGTGCAGAGAGCAGGTGCAGATGAGTCAGTTGTGCTTGTGTGACACTGCATAAGTGAAGGGCATATGCAGGAGCTTCTTGGTTTATTTTCTGTCTGCTACAAGGTTAACTTAAGATTTGTCCTTTTGCATTCTCACTGTTTCCAAGTTGTAGGGACTTTTATTCCTGTACTGTCTCATGTTGCTTCTGCTTTTCTCCAGTTCTGGTGAGCCCCACTCCTCTAAGTCTAAGCTCTGAGCTGGCTCAGATTGACATTTGCTGACTGGTATCAATTGTCTGACCTGCTATCTATCCAGACCACTTCTGTCTGCTCCCTGGAAGGGTTAATTTTCTAAATAGTGGTTTTTGCTTTGCCTTGTGAGAGTACATTCCAGCTGCTTTCATTCAGATCTAAATCTGGCCTGGTAAAATAGATGTCTATGGCAACAGGAGTCTTTGCTGGCATTTTATTGATGCCTGACTGAGTATCTTCTGTATTCACAGGTTACTTGAGGTCGATGTATCCAGCAACAGGCTCTCTACTCTCCCTTCTGGATTCCTACATCTTAAAAACCTTAGAAAACTCGTCGCTTCCAAAAACTATATGGAGAAGTTATTTGATGAGGAAAACAGTATGTACAGCCCAGTGTTATGCTTACATTTCAAGCCCAGGTCTGTAAGGGAGACCCCCAAACTGTTACCCCTGAACTGTCAGTAATGACTGAAAGACAGTGTTAGTTAGGGATGCTTAGCATCTCTCAGTCCTTTGTCCAGAGTACATGAAAAGGCCTGGTTGTATTTTAGCACTCATGAAATCCTTTTGCTCTTATCTAGCAAGTATGCAGCATCTTGCTGGATCAGATTGCTTACACCAAGTCCACAATGTTTTGTGTTTTCTAGCAACTAATTGGATTGGGTTAAGGAAGCTGCAGGAGTTTGACGTCTCTGACAACAGGTTGGTGGAACTTCCAACGGTTTTTCTATACTGCTTCAAGTCCCTAAACATACTGAATGTTTCCAGAAATCAGCTGAAAGTGTTTCCAGATCCCTGGGCCTGCCCCTTGGTAAGTGAAACAGCTCTGACAGAGTCAGAGGCTGAAAAAGCTGTTGAAACAATGCAAAAACTATACTGTGATGCTTAAAAAGCTATCAGATGTCTTAGGCTAAAAAGCTGCTCTGGTTCTGAGTGTCCCTGCCTGATTCAGTTTACGGGGCTCAGATCGAGTCTTTCTGATGTTCTGCCCTGTTCTCACCCTATTGATGGAATTGATGGAAAACTTCTATAAACGTGCCTTATATGGATGTATTGTATGTATGTATATTGTATGGATGTATTTTCTTTACAGTTCATATGAGGAGAAGTATTGTTAGGGTCATCTTATGGAACACTAAAATGTTCAAAGTTAACTGCCCAAACCCATGGCTGACAAGGGCATCTGTAAATCCACCCATCTCTGTGACTTTATTCCTCATTATTACAGGGATAGCAGGAGGACAGTGTACTTTGCTGAAGTGTTTGCTGGTGGTTGAAAAGCAAATGGGGATAACTTTCAAACTAACTTTCTTTGCCCACCAAAGAATTTGTCTATCGAGTGAATCTCCTCAGCAAATCCTATGGACCTGCATGCACAATAATTTATCTACATCAAAATATGTAAAGAGATCACCTGGAATGAATGTATGAATGCCTTAAACATGTGACACCTGATCTACCTCAGTATTTAAAGAGATTATTACTACTCTAAGTTTTCTTTCCTTTTATGTTTTCCAGAAATGTTGTAAGGCATCGAGAAACTCACTGGAATTCCTGCCTGATGCATTGACTGTGTTCTGGAAAAATCACCTCAGAGAGGTGGATTTTTCTGAGAACTCACTAAAAGAAGTTCCACCAGGACTCTTCCAGCTTGAAGTAAGGGTCATTTCTTTCTACTTCACAGTACTTAATACTTACTCAGACCTTGAAGTCATAGCCGAGGCTGCCTGATGAAGGTAGGAGACTACCTGCTGTTCTAAGTTGGTGAAGACAGCAATTGCACAGAGTCTCTGAGCAGCCTGTAACCCCCTGAATGACCACATTCAGACCCTTGTCCAATGTGATATGATATCGAGCTTCCGAGAACTCTCTGGATGTCTGTGGTTTTCAGATTTTGGGAGCACAGTTTGGAAGACAACCACTGCATTGTAACTGCAAGCTCCAGCTACTTGAAATGTAGATGTACTCAAGTGTGCTCACAAAGAGTTGTGTTTTTATTTAATCTGGCACACCAGTGCTGTGTAATTATAGATGAATCTTCCTATGCTGCAAATAGCATGTTTGAATGCCCTAGACAATGCTAGTTGGCATCTCTAAGCTTGTAGATTAAATAATTCTTGCCAGTGGGCACCAGAGATCCATAGTTTTACTTCCAAATTCTTCAGAATTTGTGGCTTCGCATAGTTTCAACATGAAACCAACCAGAACTTGGGGATTTCCTCCAAGCTTCCCTTTCAGATTGTGAAACTCAGGGCCATGGAGATAGAAACAGAGGTAAATCTTTGTGCAGAAGGTTTATGATTTTCACTGCTGGCTTCTGTGGGAGGGATGCAAAATGATGGCTCATACCCATGTCCAGTTTGGATCTGTGCTGCAGAGGTACCTCATGTTTCTGCCTGGAATAAGAGGCTGAGAGTTGTTTGCTCCACAGTTCCTTTTAGTGATCCCTGCAGACATGGCTTTGCTTTCTGGTAACCATTTATTTTCAATTGGCATTTCTCTTGAAGTAGAATGCATCCTATGTGCTATTGTCTCCAAAACTTGGTCTTTTCTGAATGCATTGAAAATAGGCCTAGTGGGTAGGAGCTACCATGACAGATATTAAACACTAGATGGTGCTTCAGGGGCACATTTCCTTGAGTGCCGCTGCTCAGAGGTGGCAGACGGATGTGAACGCACCAGTACAGGGTGTCAGAGAAGATCTCAGTGCGATCTTTGCTGATGGTCTCTCATCAAAGTTATCTTTGAAGCTTTTGCTCGCTTAAATAGTGCTATTCTCTTCCTGAAAGACAGCAAAAATGGAGAAGTTAGAGATGAGAGAGGAGAGGCAATGACAAACCAAGGACTGGTGATCTTCAGAATTACAGTCATGAAAAGCCCTTTCCAGTTGAAAGTCACTGATTTTCCCCCTATGGAGCAGGCACATTACATGTAATCTCACCAGGCTCTCAGCTATCCTGGAGTGTGGCTTTTGTCAGCGCCTGGGGGGGGACATGTAACATGGACACAGTTGACTGCAAATGAAGCACCCCAGCTAGACCACACAGAACAAAGTTGGTGCCAATTCTGGAACATGTAGCCTCCCATTACTCCCACCTTCTGCTCAGGGATATTTCAGGGGAGAAGTCTGAAGCATTGTTATTGAACAGCCCCATACTGATATTGAAGAGCCCTTGACATCAGGCGCCAAGGGAGGACTGGAGGGGTCTTCCTTCCAGTGGGAGATTTGAGCCAGTGGAAGACTGATGATGCTAAAAGCATTGCCTGTCAAGATTCAGGTGGCAGGCAGGGTTTTATAGTTTGCCCGGGTTTCCAGCCCTTTCCTCTAGTGGCTCACTCTCTGTATCTGCAGTTTGACATTTTGCTTTACCTTGCCCACGTCCCACCAAGGCTCAGTGTTGCCCCTCTCTTATCACTAGAGGGAGCGTTTTGCATGGTAATGGCTATTCCAGCAACTGCTGGTTGACCATGGCTGATGTCACATGGATAACTCATCTTTTTCCAATCTGAGAAAAGGGGAGGAAGGCCAACAGACTGACTTAGTGAGACATTATTAATCCTGGTTGATGAAAAGGGGCATAAACCTTTTATACTATGTGGAGCGCATAAAACATTTAACACACTTGAAGCTGAAGACTCTGCTGGTAAAACATGATTTCCATGGGGTATAATTCATTAATATGACTGTACTTGTGGCACGAGATAATTCAGTTGATGTTCTGTTTATCTCAGTTTTCATTGCGGGGGGACTTGCAGAATATGCCTGATTGGAAACTCTATTTAGAAGACTGTTTTTCAGGGAAAAACTGGATTTTCAACCGAACTAAAATGATCATTTGAGCCTCAATGTTATTTTTAAGGGCAGATGGAAGAGCATCAACTCTAAAAACCTGAATGGGAGCTGCATTTTTTTCTTTTCTATTTCAGTTAAGTTTAAAGGAGAGCTTGTGATTAACCTTATTCATGGCATTTGCAGCCGAGTCCTGTCTGTATGACATTACTGTGTGGTGTTCATCAGCTTCAATTCTTGTATTTAAAATATCTCTCTGGTGTGAGGAAAACAAAAAGGAGATTGGTAACTTGTCTAAAGTGAGCAACCTGCTCTAGTGGAAGGGGTCCCTGCTCATGGCAGGGGGTTGGCACTGGATGAGCTTTAAGGTCTTTTCCAACACAAACCATTCTATGATTCTATGAAATAGGGCAAAGTTAATATAAAACCTTTCCATTTTAATAGACATGTAATAACAAAACAATTACAAATTTTCCTTTTGTGAACTAGTTCACGTTTTGCATGGTGATTTTATGCATGCTTAACGGGTGTAAGCCCACTCTGACACACACATATATAAGACTTCTCATTCATATGTGGCATACTATGTAGGTAAATCACACTGTTCTTTTCCATTTGGAAAGGTTTCCTCACTAAAAGTCAAATGTCCTCTTAAGATGGGTTGTTTCCAATTGCATCTGTCAGCAAGTAGACTAATCTCCCTGAACTAATGGTGTTGCTTCATGCAGAAAATATACTTGCTGGAAACACGAAGGAAACGTTTGCATGCTAGGCAGCATGGACAGGATGTTCTGATGAATAAAATGTACTTTTCTTCATGTTTCTGTTATTTAATAGCCATGTTAAAAAACCTCTTTCTTTGCGTTTGATGGACTCTGACTCCTAACTCTAGGCTATTCCTCTTATAGGCTTTGGTGTCCCTGAAGCTGCTTGGAAATCAGTTAGTTACATTGCCTCCACAGGATAAGTGGAATTGCAAACAACTTAAATCACTGGATCTTTCAAAAAACCAACTTGGGAAGTAAGTGTTTCTTTCAAATTTTGTCTGAGAAAACAAAAGCTGAAGAAATAATAGCAAACCCAGTCCCTGGTGTAATACAAAGGGTGTCTGTAGTGAATTAATTACCTGCAGAGCAGGCATTGATATCCACATACCATGTCTCCAAGTATATTGTGCGTCTGTGACAGTGATGAATTATCCTCTACTGATTCTTTAGGCATTTAGGACACTGTATCATTTATTAAGTGGATAGATTACTGATAATGGCAGTTCAATTTCAGAGCATGTAGAAATGTCTTTAACCCAGGGTGTCAATCAGCACTACAAATACCAGTTTGTGGGAATATATCTTAACCATAAAGCGTCTGCTGGACTGCAGTTTGTAATGTGGGAGTATTGTTTTGGAGAAGATGAAAGATCTTTGGTTTTGAAATGGAAGTGTAACCAGCTGCAAGTTCATGGAGGTGATTTCCAACCAAAACAATTCTATCATTCTGTGATTCTAAGACTGATGTTAATAAAGAAATCCAATAAAAGAGTTATAGTGTTCTTGTATTTAGAAATTACAATATGGATGTTTAACATAGAGTTAAAGGTCCCTTGTCTTCTCCAGAACTGCATTGAATTGTGTCATACTTGTATCTTCTCATTTGGATGCCTGACAAGCAAATGTTCTGGAGTCCTTATGAGTTGCTGTGTCAGTTGCAAAAGACAAATTACTGTTTTTTGAATATCTTGGTGCATTTCCAGAGTCATGTTGTTGGGTCACCTTGTCAGAGGCTCTCTGGTGAGAGCAGGGAATGGCAGCAGGTCGGTTCTCCAGTGCTTCTCATGAAGCTTGTTCAATTTGCTGTTTGACAGACTACTTAACCTTGACACCCATAAAGCTGGGGGTCAAGTGCTCTCGCTCTGGGAGCTGAAAGCACTGCCTTGCAGAGCCCTGTTAATTTGCCAGAAGAAAACCATTGGGCCTGGACAAGTGTTGGTGGAGTCCAGCCGTGTGATTGCACAGCGGGTTTCAATCTCATCTCTCAAAAGCAGACAGGAGCCTGTAAAAGCTGTGCTGTGAGTCCCACAGCCTTGAGTAGGGTCAGAGTGCACTTTGTAGTGTCCTGGGCATGAAGCTCCAGGCCAGTTCTCAACATGTCACCATTTTGTTTGACCTGCAGGAGTGATGAGGGATTCAAAACGAAGCGGATCCCCTTTTTCACCACGAAGAACAGGGTGCGCGGTGGCCCAGAGACAGGTAAGGCACACGGGGAAGCAACTGCTGAGAATGCCAGGCAAGCTGTGAAGCAGCAGGACTCTGTGGAGCTTGGCTGGAGGGAAATCAATGTAAATTCGTCTGGGATTTCAAGTGCAACAGCTTTTAAATTGAGAAGAAATATGTTTAGGTTAAATGTTTCAAAAGAAACGGTGCAGCTGGTTGTTACCATTGACATAGAAACATGAAGAATGAGTGAAACCTGTTTCTTTCATTGAGCTTTTATCCTTTTCATGAAGGTTATTCTTTTTAGACAGAGTACTAACTGGTGTGTTGAAAGGAAATTAACCCATAATTAGTGTTATTACTCTTAGGATTGTTCCTGCTGCTGAATTTGTAAAACGCATGTTTTCCCCTATCGCTGTGATTTGCACCCCCAGCATGGGGCAGAGCAGAAGAGATGTTCTGGATCCATGCACATGAAATCCTACAGAGAACAAAGCAATATCTGCAGATATTTGCGCTCCTTCCTGCTCTCTGTGGGCTTCATCTGCATTTTTGTTTGTTTGTTTTGTTTGAAAGCCCTTGGAGAGCGTTCTCTTTCTCGGCTGCCTTGAAGAATGACTTGCTCTAAAGCATTCTTTACAAATCGTAGAGTGGAACAGAGCTGGCGTCTTCGTGACGCACATCCGAGCAGCACTCGGTTGCCTGCAGGAGGGAGAGGCTCTCCTGCAGCAAATGCTTTCCTCTGTTCCCCTGGAAATTGTGGTCTCAGGTCAATGCGAACACGTAAAACTGGTAAATGCACAAAGTACAGCCATAGCTTTAGGTTAGGAGTGGAGGTCAGAGGCTCATTTTTCTGCTTATGGAAGTAGAGGCTGCTGTGCAGCAAGTCCTGTATGTGCACCCTAAGGACAGAAAGGATTGGTCTGCACTGTTTTGCAAGCAGGAAATGGAAATAGAAATGCTTGTGGCATTGGTGAAATCCTGAACATGGAAGAATTAGAAAAAAGAGTCTGAACCTTGTATCTGTGGAGACTGTCATATCCTCAGAGCTTCTCCGTGAAGTGCTACAGCAGCATTTCCCAATGGGGAGAGAAGGGCAGGAGCAGTGACAAAAGCAGATAAAACCAGCTAGAAAAGGGAATTGCTGCTAATGGAAATATCTCCGTGCTGCAAACCCAGCATAACCCCTCTACGTAAAGGAGGAGAGGATGGACTCTGCATTAGTACTGCTTGAAATTACCCACGTGCAACTTCAAGCTGCCTGAGGTTGCCTCAGGAGGGCACGGAGTAGCCCACCTGACTGGTGCCATGGTTGAACAGCCACAGAGACAGAGCAAAGCCAGCTCTTCTTTTCCCTCTCTGTTCCTCTGCCAAGTATAGCTTGGTGAGACTAGAGGATGTGGCCAAGAATTTAAAGAACATCAAGAGAAAACAGAAGCTGAAGTACATCAGCTGCTCCCAGAAGTCTCCAAGCGAGGTGGGGGGCAGGTTTTCATCTGATTTTACCAACAAAGCTGTTTACTTAAGTCTAGATTATTTAAAGAGAATAATTTATGGATGCTCACTATATTTGATTGATAAATCCCAGAATAACTTCCTGCACACACACATGGGGTTGATGGCGTTTACTCATCCAAAAATATATTTTCAAGATGGGATTTGTTTTAATTTTTCTGCAGTTCTTTAAAAGAAAATTTGAGCTGAAGCCAGAGAAATCATAAATAACTCATGAATAAATAATTACAATTCATAAACACCTCGAGCTTGCTTCCAATATAGAACACTCCTTTCTGCCTGGGATTCTTTGGTGAATAGGGTATTGCCACTATTTTAGGAGCCTACGTGTCCAAGAGAACTAAATCTGTCTGTGCCTAGGTGCATACTGAAAAGGAACAATGAAAAGTTTAAGTCCAGCGATGAGCCAGAAAGGAAGTGAATTGAATCCATGAATGAGCCTGCTGTTCTCCTAAAATAATCCCAAAGATGATTTTCTTATTTCAAGCCTCAAAGGAGGACTGTGACACCCTGCCCACAGCAGACAGTCCTGTCACGTATATAAAACACCCCTGCAGACAGTAGGACTCTATCTTCCTTTCTGATCATTGCTCAGACTCAAAATGCTGTTAATATTAGAAGTGGGGAATTTTCTCCTGAGAAAACCTCTTCCATTTTCTTTCTATTTTTCCCTTTTCAGCTAAGTCTAGTTACAGTTCCTCAAGTCTTCTCTGTAAGGGAAGATCTTGGTGGAAGTGCAACTGTCCTATCCTTGAGGAAGGACATGTCTCACATCAATAAAAGCATCACTGCTTTCATTGACCATGGAGGCAGCAGATGGAGGTGGTTGTACTTTCCTAATCAGAGACTCAGAATCTGTTTGTCCTTGTGTGGCCTAGTTTTCCCTTGACTTCAGGATGCTGCTTGGCAGATAGATGTGACACTCTTAAGACAGCAACACAATTCATGGCAGCTTTTCATGCCACTATCCCAGGAGTAATTTGTGAAGTGAAATGATGCTCTTTGGAACCAAGTGAATTTCCCTTTGTCTGAACCTCTCGAGCAGCAGCAACTCAGCCATGCAGTCGTTGCTATTACTGCTTGGGTGGCTCCCAAAATAGGCTGGTTACTGTTCAGATACATGGGAAATCCAAAGTGCCCTGAGACCTTGCAGCCTGAGACAGCAGAGGGGCAAATGGGAGCAGTGTTTTAGAGGCATAGGTTGGCAGTCTGTAAGCTGCAGTTTGGGTTTTCTTCTCTGTTGTTATTGACTTCGATCCACCATAAATTGCTCCAGGATGTGACATGGGGGCCTGAACATAAATTCTTACTGGCTTCTGGCTTTTGTCAGGCAACATGGGGAAAAACATGTTGAGAACCAGTGGCGCCCTTGGTATGCCCTTTCACTGCCAGCTGTTAGGCTGGGATAGGGGCAGTTCACAAGGTATTACCAGCTATTTAACAGCAAGAAATATAATGCCACTCATCCTCTGACATATAGTCATGTTGGCAGGCTTAGAGTTCCCCCCTCAGCAACCCAGAAGTCCTGGAGACTGTCACCTTCCAACACATGCATCACCATGGCTTTAAAAATGTGAGATGTGGGCATCAACGTTTGATTGCCATTGAAGGCTGTTTGCTTTTCTGCTGTTGCTTTATGGTGGTTCCTGCCAAGGAACATGACCTCATGTCCTGCCTACAAAGTTAAGGTGAAGGCTCTTGGTTCAGAGCTTTGGTCACTGTTATGTTTTAAAGGTACAATTTGTTTCCTGTCTTGTTCCAGGTCCTTTTTTGGAATTTCCAGCATTTCTGAGTGATTCTCTGGAAGTCCTTTATCTGAATGACAATCAGCTGGACTCTGTCCCTCCGTCCGTTTGCCTTCTGAAAGGTTTAACAGAACTTTATTTAGGAAAGTAAGTCCGTGGCCTGGAAAAGCTATGCAATATTATTATTGCCATGTTGGTTTAGTGACCAGTCTTTTGTGGAGCCCCAGCCCAGATGTCCGGTGCTTTTGAAGTCAAAACACTGGAAATAGTTAGCCCCTTGTTAAAACTGTGCCCATCATTTCCTTTAGATAAGGAGGAGGCTGGGCTTTTGAATTAAGGAAGATGATCTAATGCTTTGAATGCAGGCCTGGGAATCTAATGTGTCTCTAGCTCATTCTGGCTTTTTGCTGTCAGCTTCTGTAGTGTTAGAGTGACTAACTCATCATTTTTGCCCTTATTTCTTCAGCTATCCAGTAAAGATGATTACAGTTGTCTGCCTCAGAGGATAAATTGAGGTTATACATCACTTTTAGGATGGAAATTACTATTGAAGTGCTGAGTAGTCTTATTAAAATGTTAACGGAAGATTTCTGCAAGGAGAGAATAGTGTAATCTGAGAGTCCGTGAGAGCAGCTACTTACACACAAAGCCTGGTTGTTGGTAGATTTATTTGTTTTTGTACAGTAACCCTGGTATCCGAGAGCTTCCTCCAGAGCTTGGGCAGCTGGCTAATCTCTGGCAGCTGGATATCGAGGAACTAAGTATCGGTAATGTTCCTGCAGAGATCAGGAAAGAGGGTAAGGCTGAGCCTATGTGTTCTTTATTAAACTGGCTGAACATATAATGAAAATCACTTCCTTTTTAATGCTCCTAATGACAGTGTGTGCCCAGGCCCTTGTTGTGGATAACTGGAATTGCGCAGGGAAACTTCTTCTGCATATTTGCAAGTTTGATAATCAGTGCTAAGCTCTGGCTATAAGATCAATTGAAGATAGATCACATGTTAAAATCATTACTTACAAATGCAGTATTTCATTTGCACTATGCATGCCACATAAATTCCATGGCTTGCTTCCTGACTATGTATATTTTAGGGTATTTAGATGGTCTTTCTGAAGACTGAAGTGTTTAGGATCAGCAGTCAGAGTCACATAGAAGTGACTTTATTGTAAACTGCTAGGGTTTTGGATCTATTACAATACTGTCTTCTTTTTTGTGTGTTTTAATAAGAAAATCCTGTGGGAACAAAGTTATTGGGAATTATTCCCTCTCCAGCACACTGTTGAAGCCTAAATCTAATTTTAACTGGAAACATAAAAGTAGAAGGAAAAACTGAGTATTTTCCAATACTAAATTAGTATTTTATGTTTCCTTTCTGCTTCTGAAGCATACGAGCCACAGCATTTGTCTCTTCTTACAGTGCTCCATTGTGGAGCCTCAGAGCAGTGACCTTTTTCTGGGGTCTCTGTCTCAGGTTTGTCCACTAGAGGTTTCTTTGTTTATTCTCTGGGTTGTCTCAGCCCACAGTGAAACTCAGGGAAAATATTAATTCAGCTGATGTGTCTGCAGCAGTAGGTTTTGTGCAGTCCTGCTCTACATGTGTACATTTGTAACTGCTAACCAAAGATAAAGCCTGTTCACTTCCCCCCCATAGGCCCTAAAACAGTGCTGGCATACTTACGAGCGCAGCTGCGCAAGGCAGAGAAGTGTAAGCTGATGAAGATGATCATCATCGGTCCTCCACGGCAGGGAAAGTCAACGCTGGTGGAGATCCTGCAGACAGGAAAGGTCCCTCAGATGATGCACAGCGATGCCACCATCCGTACAACAAAATGGGAACTCCCCAAGCCAGTGGGACACAAGGCAAAGGTGAAAAACATTCCAAGATCTTTAGCCCCAGTGGGATGTTTGAGCCCTGCAGTATCCCTTTTGGGCTGAAATTGTCTGTCCCTTTACAGAGAGCATTTTCCATTACCTGTGAGCCAGGTCTTGCAAGTGACATGTTTTTAGACCTATCACAATTCCTTTGTTTCAGTACTAGAGAACAGTTCTGTTTTCCTGAGCACTCAGCTTTGTATCCCAAAGAAAGCAAGGCTAAGCTCTGGCTCTCCCAGCTTGGGTGGTTTTTGGACACTGATTTTGAAAGAATGTTTTAAATCAGCTTCTCTAAAGCAGATTGTCCTTTCATTTGAGGCCAGAAAATGGGACATCACTTTGTAAAGCTGGATTCCCTTGATATCAGAACTGTCCTAGATGGGGAAGGTGGGTGGAAGTTAGGATGCCTGACCTCAGGTGTGACCCAGGGATGTCTAAGGCACACCTCAAACACCCAGATCTCAGATGACTCATTCAGGGAGTGTGTCAACCCATACTGAACTCATTTGGACACCACTGAATTCATTCAAGGGTTTGTAGGTGGCCCTGTCCACTGCCTGTGTAGTAACACAGGGATTAGAGCATGCAGAATTGGTCCTGAGGTCTTGTCAGAGCTCAGAGTGCGCAAACACGTGGCTCTGCTTTCCCAGATGAGAGCCATGACCACCAGACTGTTCTGGAAGGGGTAGAGGACCCTGCTGAGTTGAGCTATTCTACAGCAAAGAGTGCCAGGCCAGAGACAGAAGGAAACAGAGCAAGCACAGCCTGACTCTTTAAAGAGAAGACTTTGGTGGGAGAAGGGATTTGTTCATTTTGCATTGAAGAGCAATTGAATGAAATAAAAACCTAGACAGCATCAGAGACCTGGAGTGGGACCAAGATGTTGAACAGGCTTTGTCCCTACCTCTGTGTCTCTGTCTTTCCATACAGGCACCCACAGCTGAAGGTCTTTTGGATGAACAAAGCAGTCCTTGTGCTAATTAGAGTCTGGCTTAAAACAATATGGAAGTTCTTCCAGCTGTTTCTGGAAAACTTCAAACTAGGACTATACTGCGACATCAGAGCCCTACTGAGATACTTAGCTCCTTGCTGAAATCTCATAGGGTAACTTGTCATGTGGGATCAGTCAGTACTTGGACCTGGACCAGTAAACAGAGCCCACTTGGTGTTACATGATCCTCTGAGGATGGTGACCAGGGCAGAGTTTGGTTTTCTTTCATGTCACAGGCTTCTTGCCTCCCAGGGACAAAGGATTTAGAAGCTTCCAAGGTCTGTAGGTGCTTTCTACAGAAGCTGCTGGGAGCCTGAGTATCTTTTAGATAGAAAGCCATGCTCCCTCTTAGTGCTGTTGTGTGGGGTGCATGGAGGAATGGGTGCTGAGATACTTGGAAGAGAGCCAGAGCCAGAGATGCCTCCATTTACACATTCCCCCAAAATCAATGAGTCTGCTTTACCATAGCTGTAATTCTGTCTCATCTCTGGTGTGACACACACGTCAGAAACCTCTGAGCAACGTGCAGGAGGCCTTTATGAAAGGCTTGAGAAGTTTCCCATCTCCTGAGCATCTCTATTCTCTTTGGCTCAGTTAGGGCTGAGCTCAGTGGAAGTGATTTCAGCAGGGGGTTTCCTGTTCCCCACAGCAATGGCAGATAAGTAGCTTCAGCAGTCCTGTCGAGCGTGGCACAGACAAGGATGAAACAGTTTCTATTCCAGATGCAGTGAAATGCAGGGCTCAGAATAAGACCGTTGTTTGTACTGGAGAATCTACAGCATTAACTGGAGATTTACCAGCATCAAGGGCACCTCTATCGTTTTAGCAGCAAGTAATTAGTCTTGATTTCCTGTGGGGAAGTGGTAGCTATGCTTAACAATTGCTTGTTGATTTATCTTTCCTGGAGGCACAATTAGGACATTGAAACCCTTCTTGTGTCATACATTATGCAGGCGTAGGTTTATACTTCAGCTATTATCTCCCTGTGATTTACTGCGGCCGTTTGATTTGAACACTCCTCTTTGTCTAAGTAGGTTGATTCAGTGGAGTTCAATGTCTGGGATATCGGAGGCCCAGCGAGCATGTCTACAGTCAATCAGTGTTTCTTCACAGACAAAGCATTGTACATAGTGGTATGGAACTTGGCACTGGGGGAAGAAGCTGTGGCAAACTTACAGTTCTGGTTGCTGAACATCGAGGTAAGAAGTCATTGGTGGACTCGGGGGTATCCGTTTATCAAGTAGTAGCTCAGCACACAGATATGTGATATTACAGATTCTTTTTGGTCTGCTTTTAAAAACTCTGCAAGCTCTGAATTGTGCATAGCTTTTGGAATTAATTTTCCATTGCGCTGTAGGCGTTTTGCTATATTTAATGGTTTAAATTTATCATTCGCTTTGTTCCCCCTCACACACATCAGAGACTGAAACAAAAGCTGATTTATAAACCCTTGCTAAGTAAGGCTGGACATACTTATTTTGGAATTAGTGTTTGACCACACTGTGCTCCATGGGGGGTTTGAAGCATTTTCTTTCTTCCGTGGGGTTAGACACACATTAGTCTTGAAGTTGTATTTTTAACACTTTAGATTCAGGTAAGCTAGAGAGTATCTCCCAGCCAGCTCTCAGCTGAGACTCAGAGCTACAGCGAGTTCATTGGAGTTGATTTTTATAAGACAGTGTTAATAGTTGGTTTATAAATGTTTATTATTTTATATCTATTTTAATATTACACAAAAATGGGCTCAAAGCAAGTGCTGCTCAAAAAAGAAACATCTTGACGTTACAGAAATACCAGCATAATGGTCAGCAGCAATCAAACCCCCAAACTAGGTGACAAAGCTACAATCTGCTGTGGGTGTCAGAGGCTGAAAAAAAGACTGGTGGAAGAAAAATACATCAAGTGCTATTAATTGAGAGAAATCTCAGAAAGATGGTGAGCTGCAGGATACTGGGAGAGCACACCAGGGAAAATCTGTGCGTGCCTGCCCTGTGCCTGTACTCTTCATTAGCACCAACCAGAATATTTGGCCAAGTGAGCCCTTTGGTCTGACTTGGTACAGCCGTCACTCCTATGTCTGCACAGGGTTCAAGTTTGGTGTCATTCAAGTTAGGACATCTCAGTGGGCATCATAAGAGAGAAATGGGTTGGCTGCAAATAAGCATGTGTTTCTGCATCTGAATAGTCTTCTGCGGCCAAAGTCATTTGGATCAGCAGGCTGATCCCTGCTTGAGGCTGTGCAATCCCACTGTATTTGGCAGCACATTCCCTGAAATCTGGATACATTCCAGTGCTGTATGAGAATCGTGGAAGAGTTGGAAAAAACCACGAGATCATCTAATCCATTCCTTTGCACTGATTCAGGATTAAGTAGACTGAGACTTCTCTAACAGTTTATCTCCCTTCTCCATATACCTCCAGTGAAAAAGTTTGTATAACTTCCCCTGGTGCCTGTTCCAGGGTGTAACTAGGCTTTCCCAGGATCTTCTGGCTACAGGTTAAGCTAACTTTTCCTTTGTCTAGGTGGACAGAGTTGCCATCATTTGACTGGCTCGTCGCACCTTAATCCCACATGGCAACTTCTTTTGTGTTAAGACCTGATGTAATAAACCCAAACTGACAGTTTCCTGCTCTGCAGTAGCAGCAGATGATTAAGCCATATTCTGCAGGACAAATTCTGTAATAGCCATATCACTTGTTGCTGTTGTCAAGCTGTCACAACAGGTTGCAGCCATTTTTTATATAAATATATATTCCATTTTATTAATGTGTATGATTACCGCCTCTTAAATATTCTACTTTTCACGTGTCCTCACTGAATTGACCACGACATAATCTGGATGAGATCATTGGCAGTGTTTTCCCTTTGCAGGCCAAAGCTCCAAATTCAGTGGTGTTAGTGGTTGGAACACACCTTGATTTAATTGAAACTAAGTTCCGCGTTGAGAGGATAGCAACTCTGAGGGCATACGTGTTGGCTCTCTGCCGGTCTCCCTCTGGATCCAGAGCAACTGGCTTCCCAGATATCACGTTCAAGCACCTGCAGTAAGTACTCGTGCCTTTATGGAGCTCAGTCACTCTGTTTGATGTCACTTTAAACCATTTTGCAATACTCAATCTCCTTGGCAACGGAGCTGATTTAAAGACATGTCAGCATTGCGTTTCATCTATTTTTGACTCGGATAATGGAGTATAATTAGAGAGAAGTTCAGTGTTGCTCAGGGGTCTGATCATGGGTCTGAGAGGTGGAAGGTCCAAAGTCATGACCTCAGACCAGCTTGTTTTAGTGCTCCTGCTCCACTTGGCTTTCTCACCATTAAATGGTGATACAGTCTGTTAGTCCCAAGGAGAGAAAGTACAGATTGAGTAATTAATACTGCAAAGCTTGAGAGCCTGACTCTTACAGGGTGGGTGCTATGGCATTTATTAAGGGGAGACCTCTTGATGTGAGAGCACAGCTCACATGGCAGTTTGAGTAGTGGGTCAACCCCCTGAGCCTTCTGACAGTCCAAACTCATTTGAGTTCTCCGAGTGTGATTAACAGAGGGTGATGCTGTCTGGAAGATTAGTGTCAGGCCATGCAGTGTGATGCTGCTCTCTCCCTTCAGCTGACACAGAGTGCCCTTGGGGAGAGAAGAAAGGAGCGGATCTGTCAGCCACGGGAGCGCATAGCATGGGGGGAATGTGGATGCAGCAGGCTGGCACCAAGCAGTGTGAAATCACCAATGCCTGGGGCAAAGAGCAGGTGGCAGCTGGCAAGTAAAGAAGGGCGCTGCAATGTCCCTAGCGCTTTCCATCTGCTGCCTGGCAAAGTCATCAGGAGACCTCCCACGATCCGTTCTGCAGACGCAGGCTCTGTGTCAGGCATCCCAGCTGGCTCTTTCCTGTTAAGAGGAGTACCAGGGACCCAGTGTTAGGCATAGAGGCTCACAGTGAGAAAGAGAAAGCTTTGTGCTTCAGTCTCCTCAAGCCTCTTTGCCCATCACCACAGAGCATCCTAACGTGATGTCAATCATTCTTTCTCAAGGGGACTTTCTTTCACTCTGCCACATATCCTACATGTTCCCCTTCACCTTCCTTTTCCTCTGCATTTCCTCCCAGTTGGAGCTGTGCCTGATTTTATACTTCCTCTCCCCCATGCTTCCTCTTTACACCCCAGCATCCACTTGAGATGTGGGCTACTCTGAGCAGCACTCCAGGCAGCCAGAGCAGTGTGTGTTGTGAAATCCTTGTGTGGGTGAGCCCAGAATGGTTTTATTAGTGCAGGTCTTCCAACATCCCAGTGATCCCAGTGCCGCCGATGTCTGGGGTTTAAGATAAGGCACATTGCTTTAGAAAAGGATTTTCTGTCTGCCACTGGAACATGTGTAGAATCAGTTAGAAAGACCCTTTGTTGGGGAAAGTGGAAATGAGCCATTCTTATCCAGCCCAAAATAAGACCAAAAATAAGAAGGAGCTGGAGCAAGCAGGTTTTTAGCTGTTAAAGAGATGATGAAGGCCAGCATCAATTCCCAGATTACAGAATCCATCTGAATGAGGGTGGGAATAGGTGTCTGGTAGTCATCATCGTGCCTCTTTGATCTGAGGAGGGAGAGAACTGGACTCTTCTCCAGCGATTGCCAGAGCACTGTGTTTTCCTTCTTCCTGCAGTCCCTTACAGGATATGTGCAGTAGCGAAGGGAAAGAGGGTGATGATTTTGGTCAGTCTGCCAGGGAAGTCCCCAGAGATGACAGTGCATAGGGAATAGAATAATGCACAGTGAATGAAGCAGGCAGAGCACACGTTGGCCTAATGTATCTTTTCCAGGCTTTTCTCCAAAGCTAAAAATGTTCACTGACAGCCTTCCTCCCATTCACCTCACACAGGAAATTGAAAGTCACTGATAGGAGAAAGTGAGCCTGTAAAGGAAGTCAGTGTGCTGATAAGGTTTGATAATCTTCACCCTTGCGTGACTTTTGCAGTGAGCTCTCATGTAAGACTCTGGAAGGCCTCGATGGACTCCGACAGCTGATTTTCCATGTCACTTGCAACATGAAGGATGTCGGCAGCTCAATTTGCTCACAGAAACTTGCAGGGAGATTGGTGAGAACTGCTCTTTCTAGTAGGTGGTGATCCTTACCAAAAAGAGGCTTTGGGGGGCTTGGTTTTGGATTGGAAGGTGAACTTTAGGAGTTTCATACTTTGTATGCCTTCTACATCAACAATAAGATGCCTATCTGGCTTTGGGAAAAGACAGAACTGTAATTTCCCTTTAAAAGGGAGATGACTTAGCCACTTCATCTCCAGCAGGGTGATTGCTGTCTCATATTGATCCTGCTATTTTTGTCTTGTGGCTTGCAGATACCAAGAAGTTACCTTAGTCTTCAAGAAGCTGTCCTTGCAGAACAGCATAGGAGAAGTCAGAATGATGACGTACAGTATTTAACAGACAGACAGATAGAACTGATCATTGAGCAAACACCTGGAAATGATATCAAAGACTACGAAGATTTGCAGACTGGTACGTCAGAGCAGACCAGTAATTTCTTGGAAATCAGTATGTGTGACCAATTGAAATATTCCATGAATAATAGTAATGGGGAGAAGGGAAGCCCACCAGGTAACTGCTGTGCAAACAAAACCAGTTGCAGAGTGCTCTACACTTGTGTAGAGGTCACTTTGGAAATCGGTAAGATATAAAACTAGGAATAAGGGTTTGGAGACAGGGCTGTGAAGTTTCTAGGATGGTCTGAGGCTACTAATTTATCCTATTTTAAACAAGCTTTGATGTTATTTCTGCTCTGTGAAGGATGAGGCTGCCTTAGTTTCAAGGTTGTTTTCTCTGTAGAGCCCCAGTCCTGTGATCCTTATGGAGGCTTTGCTCTGCAGGAGCTGGAGAAAGCCCTTCCCTGTGAGGATGGCAGGAGGGTAAAGGGTGCTGTGATAGGGACAGAGATACTGACTGTAAAGCAATGAGATGTGGGTTTAACAGTGGAATGCCAGATAGCAGCACTCCTCGGAGAAATGTTATGCTGTTGGCTTGGCTATGCGCTGGCTATATCTGGTATGCCTAAAACTGCACAGACTGCCTCATAATCTTAGTCATCTGCACTGTGGTTTCTTAATGTTGGTCTAGTGCTGATCTACAGTTCTTTATTTTTTGCAGCAATTAATTTTCTCATAGAAACGGGTACACTACTGCACTTCCCAGACACAAGCCATGGCCTGAGAAACCTCTACTTCCTTGACCCTGTCTGGCTCTCAGAGTGTCTACAGAGGATTTTCAACATCAAGAGCTCCAAGTCTGTAGCTAAGAATGGAGTCATCAGAGCAGAGGATCTTAGAATGCTGCTGGTTGGGACGGGCTTCACTGAGCAAACTGAAGAGCAGTACTTCCAGTTCTTGGCCAAGTTTGAAATTGCACTGCCAGTGGCCAATAACAGGTATGTTGATAATTAGAGATGCTTAGCCAGGCTGGAGAAGAATGTCTGTTTAATCAAACAGAGTTTGTCTTGACAAGGATCTTGCTATGAGAAGAGATTTGAGTGCATTAAACAGTGTAATGGAAGGCACCCATCCATTTGGGCTGTATTTCCTGGCATGAGCATCCTTTGGTCCAGACAAGCTAGTGTGAAAACTTTCCAAAGCAGGTCTTTGTCCACTCGGTGCTTTGAGGTTAGTGAGAGGCTCAGCCACCAGCACAGAAGGGCAGTGACACCACCAGGGATGTGGCAATGAGGCTGTAAGGGCTCAGCCAGGATGGCTGCAGCTGAGAGAGGATGTGAGGCTCCTGGCTGCCAGGCCTGAAATATAGATGGGCTGGAGTCATCTGTTTCCAGTGAAAGATCCTCACTCCAGAGTATGGCAGAAAACATTGGGTAATCAATAATTATATCAGTTCAGAACGTAGCACTGTTTTATTTCTAGTGAAATCAGGAAAGTGGAGCTTCAGTAGCAACATTTTTAGCCTCAATAGGTGTTGATCAATAGTTTTCCTAGAAATGGTCTAGGAAACTTCATTCTCTTTAAATGTTAATGAGTCCTCCTGCCATCTGCCCCCCGATCCCTCTTCCTCTGGGCAGAGTTCCCCGCTATTTTTCTCTCTCCCATCTGCTTGGCGACAGCCTGTTGTTGCGTTAGCGGTGAAACCGTGGTTGTATTGCACTTTTGATGTGGCATTTGCATTTCACTTCCTTGCCCTTCCAGGACAGCACGGCTGCATCGCCCTGAGCCTCTCGGGAGCTCTGAATGCCAGCACAAGTGCAGCATTCTCTGTGCTGTCATTATGCCTGTCACTTATCCAGACCCGGATGCCAACAAATTTTCTCAGGCTTAACACAGATAAAGCAGCAATGTTTCTGCTTAGTCCAAAATGCCTTTTGGACTCCTTGTCACTATCTGCCATTTTTCTCCAAGGCAATTACATTGTCTGTGCCTCGGGAACAAGGAAACTGCTTTTTCATGGCCTGCCCAATCTTTTTTAGAGCAATCCAAGCCACATTAGCAGAATATTCTTCCCACTGATGGACTGTAGCTCTTAGCAGGTTGGATTAATTTAATGTACTAGCCAGACACAGCGCAGTTATTTGTTTCTGTGCTTCTGCAATTATTGTATAGATTGCCAGATAGAGTTTCTGTGCAGTCAGTAGAGAAGGCAGCTGCCAGGTTTTGTTCTGAAAGGGTGGATGCGGGCATGTTTCACATAGTTTCAAAATTTGCATTGGCTGTTGTTCAAGAGCATCGAGTCACCATCTGTATTATAATCCACTATATAGTTGTGGTCCAGAAGGGCCTCACTGGCCTTCTTATTCTCCTACACCCTTTCTTGGATGGGCTGGGGAAAATGTATTGGCTGTCATATGATGCATCCACTGCCTTTATAGAGCAAGAGCTTGTAGTTTGACGAACTCCACTTTTCTGCCTAGGGTGCATGTAATTTAGCTTTGTTCTGCTTGTTAAGACAGGGTTGAAAGTATGTCCATTCTTACTGTAATTTTTAAGTAAAGAGAAATCTTTATGAGTTTTACATTCCAAAGATGTTTCGTGGATCGGATAATTCAGTCATGTGAAATGTCATCAGATGTTATGGACTGTGACATATGGAGAGAGCTGTTGTCTCGTGATGGCTGTTTTTCTGAGCTGATAGTTCAGGTTTTACAGAATACTGCAGCTGCTAGAGAGAAAACATGATAGGCTTAAACCACTGGATTTGGACCCAGCATTAGTTCTAGTTATGTGTTTAGACCTTACCACTGTTATTTTGGTCAAGCCTTTTGGCCATTTGCCTCATTGCTGTCATTGTGTCCGTCAACGATGAGCCCCAGATGCCGACACATTTTCTCAGGCTCAACACTGATAATGCAGCAGTGTTTCTGTTTATAAGCATGTAAGATTATTTGATCATATAGGCATTTTGGAATGTATTTGGTATTGAAGAGTATCATTGTCAAGAGATTATTGGCAGGTATTGAAAGCCCTAAGCTCATTGTTTTCAAAACAGTTCTAGTCCTCCAAAAGCTTCCCAAGTATCAGGACAAATGAATATTCTGAGCTTACTGGTAGATGTGAAAACTTTGTGATCATCTACACCAGTGTAGCTCTGTACTTCTGACTTGGATAGAACTGAGTCTCCGCTACGCCTGGGCAAAAAGCCTAATAACCTGGTTGCAGGAGGAGAATGAGCAAGACAAGTGTTTTCTTTGCTGGCATCAGTCTGGCAAAGTATGCTCTTGCCCAGGACTTTGTCAGGGATGTGGTAGGGAGTCCATCAGCTGCAGTGTTGGTACAGCAGGAAACCCTGTCATGTTGACTTGTAAGATGCTCTCCTCCTGGGGCTGGGGTGAGAACCAGAGCAGCCCAGTCCTTGCAGCCTCACTGCCACTTCCCACACTACCTCCTCTCCTCACCTTCTCCTCACCTTACTGAAGCTGAGCTGCTGTAGGTTGTTTTTGCATTTATCTTCTGTTCCACACAGGAGCACAGCTGTAATACAGCTGTAATTCTCTGCTTACTACCAGAGTAGTAAAGATACCAAAATAATGAGTCCCAACATCACAGCTGTTCTAATGACTCTTATATTTTAATGCACTTAATTTGTGAGTACACAAATGTCCTGCTCATTACATCAATTCTAGCCCTGTCCAATAGCCCTGGCTGAATTATGTAATGTCTGCTTTGCCTCTGCTTGCTTCCATAGTGTAAATGAATTTCTCCATGTATTGCTGCAGTGCCTTTAGTCTAAAAGCCTTTTTATATGCAGTAGGCTGTGCCATTAAAAATCTCTTTGGAGACTGAATCGCCTTATTATCCAG
>JANHGB010054967.1:0-15395 GCA_026283785.1 Coracopsis vasa
GAAAAGAAAAGAAAAGAAAAGAAAAGAAAAGAAAAGAAAAGAAAAGAAAAGAAAAGAAAAAAGAAAAGAAAAGAAAAGAAAAAAGAAAAGAAAACGAAAGAAATTTACTGCCCTTTTGTGACCTAGGCACTGTTTGCTTTATGTTTCTGGGTGAACGTGTGCAATTATGGCAGGGGCTAAACAGTCATCTTCCATCATACTCGCTTAGTGGGTCAGACGCGTATCTGATCCTGAAACACAGTTGTTCTGATTGCACATGGTGTGGTGTTTCTAACGCATGACTGAATGCCTGCTTTGTTCATCTTTTCCCTGTTAGCAGCCTGTTTTGTTGTTAACTCTTTCTCAATAAGATATGTGTCAAGTTCTATCTTAGAGGAAAGGATCAAGTCAACCAGATAGTTATTGCAGTTACAGTTCAGTCACATTTAGGTGTTCAGCACCTTGTTGACTCAGTTGCAGTAGTATAGATTTTCCCACACTATTTACTTGACACTTGTGAGTCCAGTCTGTACCAACTTCTATTGTATTAAGCAAACACTCCTCCTGCACTAAAATTCCACTCATTGTTAACACTAAAGCAACAGGATTTTCTCCAGTTTGCAGACAGCAGAACCTATTGTTATAAGAAAACTCTCTCAAGACGGAATCTGAAAAGAATCATATGACCCAGAAAAGGATTAGCCTTCAGGAAGTCTTTGGGCTTTACCATTTTGTGAAGGCATCCCCAGAGAGAGGAGAAAATAATAAAGTAAAACATATTTCTGGACTGAAGCCTGTTCCAAAATAGATTATAGGCACTTTCAATTGTGTGAAAAAAGAACATGTAGTGGTTACTAAATGAGACTATGACTTAGGCAAGGGAGATTGTGGTGATTTGAAACAAGTGAGGTCAATAAACTTTAATAAAAGAACATTTTTACTAAGGGAAGGAAACAAAATCATCTTTGTGAAAGTAACTGCAGTTTTTAAAATACAAGGCAATTATATCACATACTGTTACACATGTAAACACTGCTGCTTAAATGGTCATTGACATTACTTTTTAGAAGAGATTTCAGTTGTTTTAAGTTAATTTCCATATTCTCCAGCGTATAAAGTGGATGTGTTGTCATCAATTTTTTGTAGTCATACTCATGAATTTGGAGTCTGATCAAAGTATCTAAATACTTTGGCAGACTGTTCTGGTAAGACAAAGATGAGATTTTTTTATACTGTAAGGATATTTTTCTCACTGATAGAGATCAATGCTGGAAGTTAAACAGCTCTATATGGACTAACATATTTTAAATATAAATTATAAGTATAAATAAACAAATCTATATCAGCAATTGTGGAGAAAGAAAGAAACGTTTACCTTTATGTAAAGTAAATACATACTTTTTCTTGGGTAGAGACGAAAAATCATGTATATCTACAACACAGAGCATCTCTTGTACCTCCAATATAATTTACTTTACATCAACATCAGTACTTTCTGGAAGCAGCTACTGGTAGCCATAAGAAGCACAAAAGTAAAAAATGTGGCACCCAGGCATTTCCATGAGCTAGAGGTATGGGATGGAGCATGCTGCCCCAAAGAGAAGCCTGGAGACCAGCCACCAGCCTCCTTTACTGTCAGCCCAGCAGGCAGCACTACCCGCCACAGAGACATGCGCTGGAAAGAGAGGCAGCACCAGCTGTATGTAGTAAAAAGTCTCATCATCTAGAGCTCCCGCATGGGTTTTCCTCCTCATTGAGCATCTACAGACAGCTCTTTGCCTGGTTTTGTGCCAGGCTCCTGTACCAGCCAGCCCTCCTTGAGCGGGTGGCAAGGTGACAGGCCCTTGGCCACTCTGTTGCTGAGCCCTGGTAGAAGGGACCATGCAGAGCTCCTCAACACTAGCAAATTGGATGTTATTATCCCAGTGAGGCTGTCAAAACAGCTCAAAGAAACCAAGCCAAGCTAAATAGGATTATGGGGAGCTGAGGAGTGCAGCCCTTTCCATGCTGTTGGTGCTGTCTTCCACCCACATGGCTTTTCCTAAGGCAAGTATCATGCCAAAAGCTGCTCCTCAAGGAGCTCTTTAAGCTGAGAAATAGGCAATAAGCAGAAGCATTGTTATGGCTCTCCATCTACTAAGTCAACACAAGCAGAGATAAAATTGTTTAAGGGAAGAAGCAAAGGTCAGATTTCATTCTCTCCCTCTCTCTCACTTCCCTAGGTTTAATGCCGACTTCCACCACTGTGCGTATGCAGTAAGATCTTACGGTGGGAAAATGTTCTTTGACTTTTTTTTTTTTCCTCTGAGTACCTATTTAGAGAATCAATTAACACATGCCAGAGGAAAGTTGCTGCACTTGTACGTGTACTCTCACTTATCTTATGCATGCATGTGTCCCCAGCTTCTGGTCACCCTTTCAGGCAGAAGAGGTGTGTGGTGTGAAGTCCCCAGGCCCCATCTGGCCCATGTGCAGCCTCCTTTTTTTCCCAGTGGCCAAGGAGAAGGACACACTTTGCATCTACCAGTTAGAACAGCTTTGGTTGATACTTAAACTTCTAGATATAAACTATACTTTAGCTTTTACTCTTTGAAATCCTATCTGAAGCCTGAAGCCTCTCTTAGGGCAACTGTGTTTATTTTTAACCTTATAAATAATTTTGTATTACTCACCAAAAGGTAGGAATACAATTTTCTTATACCACTATTTTGAAGGTATTCAAAATGATTCACATAATAAATCTTGTTGAAGGATACATGCCTGGGGTGTGGTGAAGATACACAGGAGCCAGCAGAGTGAAAGGAAATGTAGCTAAAATAAGCAGATGGTTGGACAGATGGGCATGAAAGGAAGAAATAATATTAATCTGCAAAATAGATAATAAAAGTCCCAGGAAGAAAAAAAAGATGTAAAGTGAAGACTAAAATGCAAATAATGAGATGGTTTAATCAGTGTGCTAGCAGGGATTCAAGGTTTCTGCTGCATTGAGAAAGAAGGGAAAAAAAGAAAAAAAAGGTCTTGATCCCCAATTTTACTGTTACTCAAATTTGTTAATGTGAAAAAACATATTTCGAGGCTACAATGGTTATGAATGGATGCATATTTTGCTAATTAAGGATAAGACAAATCTTTCTGAAATTAATGAAAAGTTTTGACTTCTCTAGGCTTAGGTTGTGCTCTTGAAGGGACTGAGACATTGAACTCAGTGTGGGGGTTCAATTACTCAACAGCTGTAAAAGTCACATGATTTATTATAGTGCCCCAATGTGAAAAATAGGTCCCCTGTCCATATAGTGGAGGGGTTATATCCTACCTGGATTTGCAGCTCTCTGTAGGCACAAACTTGCTTCTTTCTGTGGAAGCTCACATGACAGATTTGAAGCCCCTAAAGGATCAGCTAAGTTTAGCTAAAGAATTTGAGAGTAGCTATGATTCTTTAATAAGAATACATTAAATATAGTCTAAGAATATATAATCTAAGTATTTTTATGGACAAAGAGGTCCATTTTTCATTCTTTTAAATACAGCATTGGGTAAAGAAAGAAACTTCCACAGAAACACTGGGATTTATGAAAAAATGGTGGATCTCTTATGTATTATATAAAGTTACTTTAAATGAAAAATAAATTCATAACTCTTCTTGATCTAATTTTCACTTTTGCTGGCCGAAGGAACTCAAGGACTTTTCAAAATCAGCATATAAAATATATTTCAAAATAAAATAGACTTGCTCATGACAAATGGGAATAAATTTGGGAAGCTCTTGGGATCTCTGAAAGAATGTAATAACTGCACCCATTTCTACCTGATTCCATTGTCTGGGTTTTATGGCATGGTTATGCAACAACTCATAATCTAAAATCATCAACAATAATGAATGGTACGGTTAAATGAGGCAACCCAAAACCCTTACCTCACCCAAAAACATCTAAGAAATTTGAACATTACAGAATATTGCTAGACTCATGCCTGTACACTCTTCTGTTTAAATCACAGGGGAAATGGACGTACAGCCAAGGTAGTATTTAGCAAGCTTGCATATGTTATTAGTGCTTTGCCGGGCCACAGCTTAATAAGTACTCACCTTACGATTGCTGGCACTTTACCCTCATATTATTTCCTCTAATAATAGATAACAAGAGGAGCAGCTCTTTTTTTTGACACTGCTAACCATGTTGCTGCATTTACTCTCATTTAACTAATATTTTGGTGAATAAAACTGACCAAAATTTGTCTCCTTTCAGGCAGGACAAAGTATATAACTGGAGTTAAATACAAGTATTGTAAATGCAGCAAATGTACTAGACATATGTGGTGAATATGGTGAATAAAATAATGTATTTAGTTATGTAGTTTTTTAATTTTGTTTTTTAAGTTGTTTGGACCTGAAAGAGCGCTTTTCCCTGAAAGCTTGCCTAATTTTTCCAATTACACAATATTACTTAAGAGAATATATTACCTCTCTCCATAAGTCTTGCTCAGGCAGTGTTCATGGCTACAGCAACCTATTCCTTCCCGTTGCAAATGTGTTTTAACACTCCAGCCTTAATTGAAACACACATGTCCATCAAAAAATTTATCATAACAAGAACTATGAAACTGCCTGCTGGAGACAGATGTCATGTCTCCTGGCAGTTAATTTCTCATGTCAATCACAATGACATATAAGGTAGTAGTGAGTCCAGCTAAAACCTTTCCAAGCCCCTTCTTATGGCATAAATCAAACATCTTCATCCAAGTACACTCCTAAAATTTACTTTTTTGATTTTGGATTACAAAGTTCCTAGTGCTCCTAAATATGATCAGAAACAGAGTGGCCAGATGAAAGAGATACCTAAGCTTTGCTGGAAATCAGAGGTCTACAGAAAGTCACCTACAAAGTGTTCTTACAATGTAGGTATGAACTTATACTCACTTATACAACATTACGTTCATACAGTTGTGGTGCCTTTTGTGTGTTATCTTCATGATTACAGCATTTATCCAGAGAAGAGGAAAACAACTTGAAAAAGGTTTGAGCATGCACCCCAGCATACTAACCAAACCATCAGCAGTGAAGTACACTGTGTGAGAACTAGTTCATCTTCACAGCTGTTGTGGAAGCAACCTGTAGATTACTATAACATATGAGAAAATGTTTCGGTTCTGTTGAGATACACAAATTCTGTGCACAAGATTTCTAAACTAATATCCTGATGAATAAAAATAATTGTTAGATTTAATAAAAACAAAAAAAGCAGTGAAGTTGAATTTTCTGTAACATGTCTCATATTTGGGATGTTTACTAAAATGAGAATAGAATCCAACTCAGCTTACGGTTTTGCAAGACCTGCTCTGTCTACAATGTAAAACCATGACCCTGCAAAGAAGAGGTCTGCATGCTTACTATTAGGTCCATAAATGTCAAAGGGTTTATTCATGGTGTGCATAGATATGTAAATGCACAGTCCTTTTCAGGCTTAGAGACTAAACTAGTAGCGTTCATGGTTATCTTTGTGTTTATTTTTGCACTTCACTTAGATTATTTACAACTTTTTTTCCTTTTTTTCTATTTTTTTTCTTTTTTTAATAATTTTCCATCAGATAATTTCCATCTGTCTTGGCAGATATACATATCTGTCAGGTTTTATCCAAAGGCTTGAGGGAGATTTGCATAGAGCTAGAAGGAGACAAGGCAGAAATAGACTGGATTTTTTTGTTCTTCCATTTTACATTGCCCACATTTTCTTTTTTTGTTTTTTCTTAATGACTTCTTTTCCTTTTCCATTCTTTCAGTCCCTGCTTGTGGAACTTGATTTCTCCATTTTCCTGGTCACCCCTGTCCTTCTATGCAACCAACACTCTTTTCTGTCTCTGTAGCATATGGTCAGAGACAGATACATATGGTGATAAGTAACTCTCAAAGAAACAGTCATATAATAAAGGGGGGAATGAACAATTCATTGCTAAACTTCCATCTAAGCTAAATCACTTCAAAAGCAAGAGGAATGGACCAGTAGAAAATGACATAATAATGTAATCTGTCACAGTGTGTTATGAAAGTAAGGTTGGGTTGGGGGAGATAAGTAGGCTGCATGTAAGGTGTATAATAGTGCTCCCTTTGAGCAGGCACATGGATAGGTTTTGTTCCTGGAGAAAGAAAAAGGAAGAAAGGCCACACTCAGCATCAGAGAAATCCTAAATGTGGAGGATTGGTACCCCAGGCAAAGGATTGACCACACAAAATACGTCTTGAGAAATATTTCCCTTTACAAATGTTTTCCTGCTTTCACTTCTAGCAATCTATGCTGCTACAGAAATCTTTTGCCTGTAGGACTTGCCTACACTGTCCCACAAGTTTGACTTCCTCAAGGCTAAATTCCCTTTACATCCTGGCTTAGCTCTGAATCATTCACAAGGAACTAAAAGGCCTAACATGTCTGTACTCCAAAGAAAATCCTCGCTAAAATGGTGAAGGGACAACATAATAGATGAGTATACACATGCATATTATAATCTATGTTTTTTTAAACTTTAGCTGTAGCAGTATAAAGCCTTATCCCAGTAATGATAGTGGTGCAAAACTAGCACTTGTTATTCTTCCATTAAAGTAATTTTCTTCTGTAAAAATGGCTGTAAAATCAAAATGTAAACTCAAAGCTCAGTGGTTTGCTTATGCTATCATACAACAACTTTTACCACTTCGTGGTACTATTTACAATTGTGCACCTTTACTAATGCACAGAATTTATTGATATATGATTTACATAAAGATGGATATGTCCTCACTCCTTTCTCTGACTCACACAGTTACACCAGTGAACACCTCTGAAAATACCATATTTATGTGACCTATTTACTGCAATATGGGATAATGGTATGATGTTCTGCTATTCACATGATTTTACTTTTTTTTGTGCTGATTTACAGACAAGAAACATGTTACTGCATCATTTTCACAATCAAGAGTAATCTTCTCTGTGTGAACCATTTCTTCTACCCAAAATAGTGGGACTTTTTCTCACCTATTGCATCTGTTGTGAAACTTTTTTCAATGTAGATGAGCTTTAAGAATTTCAAAATAGGAGACTGGCACAGGCAGTAAGTCTTTTTATAAAACTAAAATAATTCAGATTCGCTTTCTTTTAGTGGCCCTGGAATTTCTCTTTTGTTAACAACTGGACGAGAGATGTCAAATCCTTCTGCCTTTAATGTCCATCACTGAACTGAGTAAGACACCTTTCATGTTTATTTAGGGTCTGCTATTTATGTTTACTGTAAATTTACAAAGCAGTAACTACTGCAAAGATCAGAAGTGCATACTGCAGATTAATGTCCACTGTCTGGATATAATGCATCCAGCAAGACAGATGTGTGCAAAGAACGACTCCCTGCTAATATCCATCAAACTACTAAATGATGAGCTCTAACAGAAATCTGCTTTTCAATCTTTTATCGGTCATGAAAGTGATTTGTTTCTTGGGTGGAAACATCTACACTTCTTCCAGAAAGACACTATTTTTCTTCTTATTATGAGTGTAGTTAATGATGGTATAAGAGAACAGGAGCTTTCTTTCTGGAGTCACTTTTCTGGGTGAAGGAGAAGGAAAGGGGTGGAAGGCAAGATGAATAGTAGATAACATCAAGTGTATTGTTTCTGTTACTTTTCACATGTAAATAATTAGGAAATTCACAAAGGGCTAAGGAAAGCTACACACAGGAATACAGCTGAGAAAATAGCAATCAACTTGGGTACAAACTTTCACTTTATAGACAAATCCTGAACTGTTTAGAGGACCATCAGCTGGAAACTGTATAGTTTTAAATGACATTATAAGAAGCATCTTGTCATAAAAGAAACTTCACCGGGAACTACTCCATCAAGATAAGCAATATGTTCCATATTTTAATGAGATTAACAAGAAAAATGATCAGTGATTTTGTACTATAGAAGTATATATATAATATATATACTTCTATACTTTTTACTATAACAACTATTACAGTTGGTTTTCACACTTTTCCAAAGGATCTTCAAATGCATCCACAACATATGTGTTTAAAATAGAATTCATTCAATAATTTGTTAAAAAAAATGTTCCTCCTTCAGCAGTTATTTGAGTGGGAACTGAGTGCTCTCAGTGTCTCAGAGAAATCTTCCAGAAACATTAATTCACTTGAGAGGACAAACATACATTTCCTAGAACTTTCCATAGATTTTCTCCAAGTCACATGTATGTGACTTTAATTTTTAGGTAATTGACCTAGTGATAGGAACCTTCATTTCCAAAAATGGTACTTTTAGCCCTGTGGGACATTTCTGAATGCTGTTCCACATGTATATTTCACAACATTGAAATTCAGAAGGATCTGGATATTTGGTGATGTCAGTAAAAAGCTTGGGAATAATTATATCTTTAATACATCTGGTTTTGAAAGATTGTTTACCACACATACCATGCTAACTGGAAGACTTATCCTGTAAAATGGGTGCATTCTAGTCCCTAATCCAACAAAATGCTTAATCTTTACAACTTAATTTGACTTGTAAACGAAGATGACCTGGGCCGCTGGTTCAACAAAGCAAGGTCTTTTAGAACCATGAGATCTTGAGAAGTCCTATTGTGGAAAAGCAATGTAACTTGTATATACACCAGGTTAAACATAAATCAAAGGAGATCGGGTCAAAAGTGCTAGACACATTGGAAAATTAATTTAATATTCAACTTGTAAAATTATCAATGTTAATTTTACAGTCGCACATGATCATTTTACAAATACAGCAATCAATAACAGAAGTAAGAGACTGTAGAACACAGGCATATAACAAAATTAATTCAATCAATGCATATACTGCTTTAGGTGACCAAACCAGCTGTTGGATGATTTATAACATGCATTTAATTCCACATTTTTGAGTAAGAAAGTAAGAGCAACAAAACTGGATCATATCAATGGCTTAATTATTCTGTCTCCAATAGTGACCACTAGTAGAAAATATCGTGTTTAGGATAATAAAATCCTTGCCCTTTCATCACAGTTTCTAACAATCTAAGGGTTAGGAATTTTTTGAGGCAGTCTCTATAGAATTGTGTTTGGTAGCCTTTGATGTTTGGGTGTTTCTTTTCATCAATTTATTTTTATTTATTTTTAACATATTAACTTTGACAGTTGCATTGATATTGTTATCAACGCAGTTCAGGAAAACCGTATTATCGAGATGATTAGCACAACACTTGAAAAAAATGAAGTACAGCAATACTGTAATTTCTGTATGAAGGTGCAAGCTGCAGGACAGAGACATTCATTCCTTTGAGGCAGCTTCATAAATTTGCATAGTTATTTAATTCCTTTGTAGTTAACATGAAAGACACAGGAGAGCTTGTTGCCAAACAAAAAAATTTCTTTCAAGGAAAGAGAGGATTTTTCACGCATTTTTGTTATGAGAATGTCACACCTGAAAGGATTAAATGTGGCAGCCAAATACAGCTACTTTTCCTTTTTCTCAGCATCTCTATAACGATTTCTTCCACCCTGCCATTTGCAGATGAAGCAATCACCATGTCACACCTTGACATCTGCAGCACCATGTTCTTCCTAAGGTAGGTATTTCTCAACTCATTCCAAGCTGAATTCAGCTTATCAGCTGAGCAGCACACCCATCTCATTGAAAGGGTGTCACAGTTTCTTCTTTCCGCTATGCTAGTCTAACACTGTTATACTGCACTATAAAAAGCTTGTACAATTTTACCTCTCCCTACTGATCTACCTTCATCTTATTCTCCACTGGTCTGTCAATGGCAACAACCTCACCTTGTCACTATCTTGTTTTCTGGATGTGTCCAGTCTACCCTCCTTGCTATTCAGGACGATCTTTCCAGAGCTCAGGCAGAAATATGCTTCATAGTTAGACTTCTCCATACTTAAACTCTTATTGAAGACCCCAAGGTCTTCTGATGTCCCTGAATAGAACTGGTTAAGAGAGTGGACTATGTTGGAGTACTAGTCAAGACAGAATTCACAAGTCTGATAGAAAATAGGAATTTTGTCCCCTTTTAACATGCCCCCTTTATGTAAGTTGTGTGTTCACACATCTATATCATGTACATATTGAGTTTCAGAGTTTCTGTAAGTGATTTAGAAATAATAAAAAGAACCTAAAGACAATATATAGAATTTGAGATGATGAACAGGAGACATTACAGTCTTGCATTTTGGACTTCAGAAGAGCCATCTTGTGATAGATCTCTAGAGATATTCTTTCTGAAGACTTTTAATATACTCAAACTAAGAACTACTAATAGTTTAAAAATTTCTGACAAAATACTTTTGGTCAAAACCAGAGTTTTGGGAAAAAAAAAAAAAGGAAATTCTAGTCTCCCAGTGCTCCCAAACAGTTTATTTTCATTTCTAAAATACAAAATCTGAGAGCCAAAATAAGATAGTTTCCCATTTCTCCTTCTTTTTTTTAAAAAAAAAAAAAAAAAGAAAATGTGAAAAATTTTTAATGTAAAAGCAAAACAATGCTAAAAAAAGCCATTTTGAAAATATCAGAAAAAATAAACCGCTGTTACAAGTGATGGTACAAAGTTATGGGAAGTTATGAGGGGGTAAAAAAATACAGCCTGTCTGCGCCAGGTGTATAACAGTGCCATCCAAAGGTTGCAGAAAATTTGCAAGAGCAGGGCTAATACCAGTCAGTTTAGAAACTTTTAATATATGCCTTTTAAAAGCTATGTCTCATCTCTCAATACCATGTCTGCTTGCCTTGGAGGTGAAAGGCCAGGGGATAATCTGCTGTACTGTGCCCTGTTTTGAGTTTCTGAAAACATCTTAAAGTCTTGACAGGATTATCTCTGTTTAGCCCTAACCCTACCCCATGTAGAACATAGCTTTGTAGAGACCTCAGCAAAACTCATGTGATGAGACCAGTGAAGCCTCCTTGGACCTTTACTAGTTTTTGAAAAAGTGGTGGATTTGCTAATGTGTCATATTATATCACCATAAAATATTCGCAATATGGGAGCGAGTTGTTATAGAAATCATCACTGACCAGAGCTGTACTATCCTAATCAAATATATATGTTATATTTGTTTATATGTTATATACGTTATATGTTATATATATAATCAAATATATATGTTATATTATTTCTGTTTTTCCTGGTAAGCAGGTAGTTAGATAGGTAAGTGATGCCATTCTCTTCCTTACTCTAGCATCCATTTTCATCAGGGTTCCTGTCTAGCTGCTCCTGTCAGTTGCACCAGAGAAATAGCAGTTTTTAAAAGCAGCTTTGAAAAAGCTTTTAAATAATAATAATAATATTTTTACATTGAGAAAACTTCATAACAGTCAGTTTTTCACTGAAAAAATAGAGCCTAGTAGTAGGTCTATCACAAGAACTGTGTGTCTTATGGATGTATCACATACATATACGTATGTGTTTTCAATTTGCACTCAACAATGACAACAATAAGGGACAATGGATTTAGCACTGGCATCTTTGTCCTTGCAAAAAGGACACTTCTGCTAACTATCTCCTCTGTGTTTCAGGTTAGCAAAGGCTATTGACAAAGTTTTCTATTTGGATGGGCTGTTTACATTAAAAGGGGAAACAATTGTCAAAGAAGTCTTAACAGAGATGCAAAACTAAAAAAAAAAAAAGCTTATAATGGATTAAACTTTGTATCACTTTGTCTGATGTAAAAAGGAGATAATAGGAGACATAGGGATATATGCAATGAAGAGAAACAATACAGAGCTTCTTAGGGGTTAATCCAGGTCTGCAGCTGAATACAACAGAGTTAATCTGACCAGAAGAAGCTTTAGGCTAAATTCTAGGGGAAAACTTGTCACTTTATGATCCAGTTGTACTAAATGAAAGACTCTGTTTACAAAGAAGATTTTGGATCTGGGATCCATTGGGGCAGAAGTTACCTCCATGATTTCTTCGTTGTTCAACACACCAGGGGACTTGTAGTCTGATAAATGATTTTTCAAAGATCTTCATTGTTACCTTATTTCTTCTTTCTGAAAAAGAAGAAGTGTTACAAAAAACATACTTAAGAAAGCACACAATTTTGACCTAAGGGCAAGAAGCCTTTGATGATAAAGACTTTGCAGCTTGTTTGCCAATTTTTGCACTAAACAATAGTAATTGTCTTATTTCTACAACAGAAAACAAAGTAAAATGATAAATTCTCATAACTTGATAATTATGCATTTAGCAGATTCAGGTTTTAGTGATACTCCAAAATGAAAATGTGGTAAGCAGATACATTAGACTACAGCATATATTAGCCACTGAGGAGGCAAATTCTAAAATAGAAATTAAAGGATAAAAAAAAATATTAAAAAAAAAAATCCCCACAATCTTTTCATTAGAGAATCTTCTACAGTACTTTAAACTCAGTTGTATGTGAAGGATCATCAGAATTAACATGTCCTCACTGATTAAGAACAAACTAAGAAATACAGTCACACGGTATTTTTTATCATGTTACTAATTAACATTTTCATATGTTGTAATTTTTAATATAATGTTACACAGATGGTAATACAAAAGTACAGCTGTGGCACTTTAATTGAAAAAAGTCTTAGAGATACTAGTCTAAAATTAATAGAACTTTGTGTGTAACATATTATTGTGCTTTTGCAATCAGACATTAATTAGGATATTATTTTCTAAAAATACTTCTTATCCTGTACATCGCTAATGAGAATAAAGAACTGAGATTTCACGTACTCATAAAATATGAGTTCTGGGGACTGAAATCTCTGATTTTGTAAGCAGCATGAAAAGTGTAAAGGACTTCAAAAGAGCAAATGGTTGATTATTCTTGATCTAAATATACATATGTGAGTAACACACTCTTCCCAGTTTGGGCAGTAGTTGCCACAAACATAAACACTTCTACCTTTTGGCAAGTCTTTTGAGTACATGAGTGTAAAAGTATATTTTGTAATTTCAAGGCACTATCTTGTCTTCAACACAAAATCCATTTTTTTTAAGAACTGAAAATCTGTAGAAAGTATTGTATAATATTTAGGACAAGACCAGCATTCAGGTATGTAATGAAAAGTAAAGAAAGAAACATCAGGCTTAGTTTTGCTCCTATGTAAGTAGTTGGGGTATTTTATCTTGCTAGAAATCAGAAAACATTTTTTCTTAACAAAAAGTTTATAGAAATCTTGATAGAATTAAGCATGTCACACTCAATGACAGGAATGTCCCTAATACAGCAAGAGGTAGGGAAAGAGCCCTCCTTGTGATACCCCTATGCCAATGCTGCAGGCAGTTTTCGTCTCCTCAATTCATGATTCCTCTTCTTTGGGACAAAGACAGACAATAAAGGGTGAGGACTATAGCCTGACTATGACTATGCTGTTTTTTATAGTTAATGAAATTCCCATTCTCTACAGTAGCTGAATAAATTGTCTGAACTGTGCTTTCAACCTGTCGGTAACAGAGACACCACGCATGGACATTAACATTGATATAATCTCTAAACACAAAGGTAGTAAACTGAACTGTATCAAGGACTTTAAATAACTCACCAGAGCAAAAAGATATGGTCTAAAGCAGATAGCAAAGAAAAAAATGGCTGGTATGTCTTGGGTATCCAGCTCTAGCATTAAGTTCATAGTTCAAGAGCCTAGTGGAATGGGAGAGGGGAAGCAGGGTGGAGGGCGGTGAAGGGGATAGGAACCTATTTCTAGCCTGTTGGGAAGATCAGTTGCTAAAGCCATAAAAAGAAATAAATAAATCTTTCCTTGCTTTTTAACTTCTTTATCTGCCCAGCCTTCCACCAAAAGGTGAGGTTTCATTGCATCTGCAATTGCAGCAGATTTTCAGTCTTGCAAGTCAGTGAAGCAAAACTATGTACAGAATTATTTTGTGAATCAGTAACTGGTCAGAACAATTGCTTCAATGTGTTAACTATGTCCTCTATTAGCTTGGATAGCTAATTCTGACCCCTTTTTAAACACTTGCTGCCCCTGTTTACTTGAGAGACACATATGTGACCAACTGAGTCAGATTAAGTGAGGTCTGATAATTTCACTAAGTTAAATGATTTAAACTTTGTTCTGCCATTAGACCAACATCTAAATAATTTTGGAAATTATCTCTTCCTCAGCTGTAAGACAAAGAGAACGTTAAGGAAAATCACTGGAGGTAAGGATGTAAAAAACAGAGTCCACAGCAGTGAAGACTGCAGCATTCTTATAGATTCACTGCTAGTACATAGTCATAATATTTTACCACTTCTGATTACTTCTGACTCCTGTGTAACTGGCCTAGATACAGTAGAAAAATTAACTTAAAGACAACTAAACAACAACAAAAAATCAAACTACATGAAATACTGCTGTTTTGTTTACATGCAAGTGACATAAAAGAGTGTTCTGTTACAGCCATGGATAAAATACAGTTTGCTGTACAATCTGTTGTCTCGTTTTCTGTCTTTTTTTTTTACCCTCTTCCTCTCCAAACCTCCTTCATGACATTGCCATCTGTCCGGTATCCACTGCACCCTCTATTCCTTATGGAGCCTGGACTCTGGGAAAAATGGCCATAGCATGGCCAGAGGTGCGGTGGTTTGTCTTCCAGGATAGACTTAGTGGTGTCTAGAGGAATGGAGATGGAGAGCATGAAAGAGAACTGGGGAGATGTCAGAATGGACAGGAGAGCTGTGCACATCAGCATCAGGTCTATGTTACATGCTAACACTTCTGTTAAGGCATTTACGATTCTGCAGTATGCCTACCTTCCAGTCAGAGAACACGCACTGCCAGTTTCAGATCTCTAGCATAGCAGATCACTAGCACAACCAAGGAAAAGAAAGACTCTGTGAGCTGGCTACTGACAACAGGAAAAGTTCAAAAGACCTCAACATGTTCTGATTAGCCAGTAAAAGACATATTTTGTGCCTGTGGAAATTCTCTAGCCCAAGATTGTCTGCTTTTTCTTATGCCCTACACAAATACCAACCCTGAAACTCCTCTTGGAAGACTCATGCTGGTGTTCAGGGAAGGACAGTATGCTGGGACAACAGTAAAGGGTTGTGCTAGGTAGTGTTGGAGGCCCCGAATTGCTTGCTAGTCAGCTGGGCAAGGAAAAGAATCTAGGATTGAAAACACACTTGATCTTAAGGAACAGGTTTTGCAACAGCTTTTGATCCTGGCAGCCAGGTGATATTTAGAAAGATAACCCAGTTACTTGGTCACTAAAGAAGCTTTGTTCCAGTCATCTGAAATCATACCTAGGGAAACCATCCAGACACAAAAAAATCCCAGTTTCTAAAGTGAGCATAGGTTTCTGTGGTGACGCAACCAATGCCAGGGCAGATAAAGCAGGTAGGGAGAGCTTCATGAGAAGGACCGGCTGCTGCAGGCAACAAGCATCAGAAAGATGAGTCCAGAGGGCACAGCTAAG
>JANHGB010054970.1:0-22105 GCA_026283785.1 Coracopsis vasa
CACCAAAACTGTACACAGTACTCCAAGTGAGGTCTCACGAGAGCAGAGTAGAGGAGTAGAATCACCTCCTTTGACCTGCTGGTCACGCTGCTTTTGATGCAGCCCAGGACACAGTCCCATCATCATTTCTTTTCACAGACACCAGATTTGAAGAAGACAGTGTTCCTTAAGTAAATGCCACTGAATGTCCTAAAATTACATGTGTAATCTCAGGGTTTTCACATGACAGCCATCTACTCTCCCCATGACCCAGATCTTCTGGCTGTCGAACCCTGCTCACATCACTTTTGTGTGACCACATTTTCATAAAGCGCTAGCACAAACCAGAGAGCCAGCCCCTGGAAGTCACCAAGAGTCTGTAGCTAGAGGATGTGACCAAGGAAAACAGCAGTTTTACAGCATAGAAGTGTGTGACTTCTCAAACCTAGACTAGATGCATCTCTGTCACCGTGTGTGGCATCCAAAAGGTTAAGCTGTACAGTAAGAGCCACAACAAGTAAGTTTGCTTCCTAGTGCAGGCTGTCAGGAAAAAAAATGACAGTGTTTTACTACTAAAATTGCTTTGTGGATTACTGTGGAATCATCTTGTTTGAGTTTTGTAGCTGTCTGTAGGAAATTGCATGGGATTAGTCTTGGAAGTAGTGTTGTGTGTGAAATGGATGGACCTGCGGTATGCAAGGGTGATCAAAGTGCATGCTGTGTGCCTCAGGCTAGTGCTGGTGCTGGGAAGGAGCATTCAGACTGTATGGCAAAACCTTCTCTTTTGTTGTCCACTTCTTCCCGTGGTTGTTCCAACTTTGAGCATCCAGTGCCTGCTTCCCCCTCAGTGTAATCAGATCTCCATGAACTTCCTCTAGGCTGCAGAAAATGTGGCTCAGTTTGGGGTTTCTGTGTGTGAAACGATCACTCAACCAAATGTGGAACTGTAAAAAGTTAGCATTTTTGGAGCCAGGCTTCATTGCCTGTGAAGGGATGCTTGTGTGGTTATTCTGTTAAGGCAGCTTTGGTGTTTCTTGCTGAACCACAATTGGATTAAACTAGCCAACATAAACCTGGAGGATTTCCAAGGTGAGATTCTCAATGAATTAACTCCTAGACTGGTGATCCAGTTTAAGCTTTCTCTCAGAGTCAATACATTATAGATACTTTGGTTTGCTGTGATGCTTTGTCCATAGGAGGAGCAAGGAGCTTTCTGTGTGTTTCAACACACATGCCTTGAGTTGGCTGTTCTCTGAGGGGGTAGCACATTGGTTTTTGATTCATCCTTCAGGCAGAGTCAGGAGCTCAGGGCTGACCATCCCTGCTGGTGTCTACCAGTACTGAGACATCTACCTGTCATCAAGGATAGATCCACCAGCACCTTCTTGAACTTGCTGCATCTCATCCAACTACTGTTGCTGGTTTTCCTGAAATGCATAACAAGTTATATCAAATTAGTATCATTGAGACAGTACCTCTCTCTTAGATTTTGTCAAAATTACCTAATAAAAGCAATTGAGGGGTTTTATCAGGCAGGGGGATCTCGCCTCAGAAAAAAGATCACTAAGGGCACATTGTGAAGTGAGTATCAGTCTGCCAGTGGCGTTTGGATGTCAACAAGAGGAAGGAAGTGGATTTTACATCTTTGTTTAATTAATATAGCCAGAATCCATTAAGTTTCATTACCAGTTTTGATTTGATGTGATGTGACCCTGGCAGTCAAATCCTGTAAATAAAACACTAGTTTACCTACATTTCTGTCTGACAGGGGCACTAAGGAGCACTAACCCTGGCAGTCAAATCCTGTAAATAAAGCAATACTAGTTTACCTACATTTCTGTCTGACAGGAGCACTAAACTGTAGTATTATGACCTATTATCTATCATTACCGTTCAATGATGGTTTGGGGAAAGAATCTCCTTGCAGATATAATTTGTTACTTCTTTGTCTTGCTAAACTCTTTGAGTGACATTCAGACTTCAAGAGTAATTATATTGCTTCTCCTAATAGACATATCCATTCACAGAGCCTTTTAGTAGTACTTAGGATTTCTTGACTGCATTTGTCTTTTATCCATGAAGCTTGCTTACAATGTCACTTCCACTTTGGTGCTGGAGTTAATCTCTGGCACCAGACTTTTCCTTTCTTTTCCCTAACCCTCTCCCTCTACCTTGATGGGGAAGCCGTCGCTATAGCTGCAGGAGCTGAAGCTTAGTGTGGTTATAGAATCATAGAATGAATCATAAAATCATTATAAGAACAGTCAGGACCATAAAGGCAGTTTGCACAATTGCAGCTCCCCTTGTTACAGCCCTTGTTAAAACCCCGGTTCACCTGCCCTGTTGCTGACACCAGTTGTCATCATTTGGCTGACTGCAGTCTGACTTTGTGTCTTCCTCTCTCATCAGCTGCTTGATAGCTTGCTGATCTGTTTTGTTTGCAGTGTGATAGGTTTGAGCATACTGTATTATTTATAAACGTTTGGTAATTTTCTGTGTCAGTGATGTATTCTTTGGTGCTGCTTCAGTCTTTCACAAACAAGCTTGACTCAATGTGTCTTTGTCTCAGCTTTAGAGCATTCCCAACTGATTACTCTATGTACTTGCTTCCGCTTGCTGCAGCTTTAAACATGTTATTGAGGGCTTGTGCTGAATGATTAATTAAATTTTCATTACGATGCTTGGTCTAATTCTCATCCAACTTACAATAGCATGAATGGGAAGTGGTCGCAAAGCAGTCAGTGGAGTTAAGCTAGCACAGAATTGGAGCATGGGTGCTGTTATCTTCAGTTACTTTGTCATATCATAGATCTTACTGAAGAGTTTCCCTACAAAACCTAACAATTTGAAAATATTTTGTTTTGCCCAATCACCTTTCCATTGGTTTTGTTACTAAATTTCCTATTTGCATATAATTCCCCAGAGTCCAATCTTGAAATATGCTGACATGGCTACAGCTTTTCTCAAACTTGCATCTTATGTTTTAGACCTGAATCAAGACAGGTTACCTACAGTATATTCTGCATTATGTGAGGATTAATATATCTTCAGAGAGGAAGAGAGTAGTGTCTCCTAACCCCTAGTTCTGTCCCCTTTGGAAAGATGGGATGACCTTTTCAGAGCTCAGTGGCTCTGTCCTTACAGAGTTGCAAAAGGGTTTGCCTCAGGAAAGATCTGCAGAGCAGCTATAAATCAGCCTGTTATCTGCACCGGTTTGCCCTTTTGCTTCTCTCCACCTCTTCCTGACTGTCCAGGCAGATGCAAATATAATGATAACTTTGAATTGAGATCCCCAAAGTTTCTTTCCATGAGCTAGCTACGTTGTCTAGCCGTGACAGATACTCATTTTCATAGGTGTGAGCATCAATTATTTTAAGTCCTCCTGAGAAATCAAAGAAACTTGGCCCGTGTAGCTTCAGGTTACCCATTTTTTTACATCCTTGTGTGTGTGTGTGTGAGAGGGACAATATTCTGTGCAAAGACTGCAAAACAAGATGTGGAGTTATGAAAGTTCAGGGGATTTGTGTAAATCCTTCCTGTTAGTCCACTGTCTATGTCGTATCGCACTGAAGAACTGCCTTGGTGTGTTAAAAGTGTTGGTAGTTAATAGTGCTTTCTTATATGCTGCTCCAGTCCTCAGTGTAAACTGCATCTTAGCCACAGATAGGAAAACTGTTTCCCCAGGGCTGGGGGTGGACTTTTGGTAACTCCTCTTGAGAGCCCAGCCTTTAGTAGAAAAAGAAATTATTGGGACACAGAGCTATTGTCCACTAAAACCTGATACTGTCAAAATGAGACATTCACCTCCTAATTTGACTGTTAGTAGTATATATGTGAAGATATGTTAATGGTGTAGGGATTTTTCATGACCTTTGTAATTCTTGTCTATTAACGGGATAGCTTAGCATCTTCAGAGGAAGTAGATTTCTGTAATACTCGTTTTTGAGGACAGAATAAATCGAGCTATTCCTCAGCTTAACTGAACAAGCAAAGAATGCATTAGAAATAAGGAGAACAAAAGATCCCCAAGAATTATCACATAAGACCAGATGGGTAAGCAGAAGTGTAGATATCACATAAACTTATGCTGAGAAAAAATCGTCTCGTTTGCAAACAGGCACTGAAGAAGGTGCCTGTGAAACTACTGAGAAAAAGATATGCTTGATCCCCAAATTTAAATGATGGCTTCTAGTTGACAGCAGCTTTGATTACTCCTTGGAGCTACTCAAGCGAAGGAGAAACTGATGCAGTTGTCAGCCTCATCACTGGCTTAACTGGACCCATCATGTTCTGACAAGTGTATCAGGTACAGATGCTTATAAAATTTCCCTAATAGGAGAGTCAGACAAGTCTATCTGATGCATCAGCTGCCTCATGCGTGAAGAGGCCACCATCCCAGTGGCTTCTCCTTGTTTTCCTACCATCCTTTTTCAGTAGAGAAGCTCAATATATTCCATGCAAGACCTTTACAGGTTGTAGCCTCATAACTCTGTTATTGCATTCATAATATGTATGTGTATACATATAATATCTCTGTGAACGAGAGATGTGTAGCCAGAAATGTCACTATGTGGTTGCAAAGCATCAGACAAAAAGCACAAATTTACATTCAGCAGTTAATGGGAGGGACACTGTATCTGGTCAAATCTGTACCTGACCTCAGGATGGAAAGAGAAATTTAGCAGATAGGACTGACACCTAAGAGTTCTGTCTCTGTGCCAAATTTAAACACACAAGTATTATCTATCCTTACTTTAAAGTCATTAGTTAGATTCAGGCTGATTATAAAAACAGTTCATTATGGAATAGTTACTTCATCTTAGAGGCACTCAAAATGAAACAATGACCAGGAATGTGATTTCAAAAGATGCTGGGTTTTCAGTCTTCTAAAAATATGATTTCTTTAAGGTACCTCCATTTGTAGCACCCCAAGTTATTACATCTGAAACATTAAAAATTGTTGTTGAAATATGGCTTTGTCCCTTATGCCTAAGAGCATAATAACTCGAATTGTTGTGCTGAGCCTTACCTTCAGTTACCTACATTTCCTTTAGGCAGATTTGTTTGCTTGGCAAGCTGGCTCAGAGGGAGATATTGCGAGCATGCCAGTACTCCCATTCAAGGCAGTGTCTTTTCTAGTTTCTATCAATAATTTGTTCTCGATGTTTGTGAGGACTTTGCATGGATGTGAAAGAGAATGGAGCCCTGTGCCACACAGCAGATGCAAGCCCTGGTTACTGGTGATCACTTCTCCTGGCCTTTGGCTCTGATTTCTGAAGGTAGAAACCTCACCAGCACATCAAGAGTGACTCCTGTGCTAAGAAACACGATGAGATTTGACCAAATGGGTGTGGGTGACTGGTCATTTGTTCCTTTGCCAGGTAGCTAGTGAACTGATATGACAAGGCCAAAACTCAAAGTTTGGCTGACCCAGATCCAGTATACTGCTGTCTTCCTTCTCAGAGGTGTTTTGAGAAGAATTATCATTTGTCTCTCATGGGTCCAGCATCTACCCAAACATTGCTCATTACAGTAAAATAGGTCTTCAATATCAGGATGGCCATGTGTGAAACTGTACTTCTAAGTGCCAGTTGAAACAATGGTGATGGCTAAAATGCCACTTTCAACTCAAGTGTTGACCATTTGTATAAGCAAGAAATAGATGTTCCAGAAGTACATTTCTCAGTTGTTAATGAAAGCGTCACAGGTTTTGTCCAGTTTCCTAAACCCTGTCTGTAAATGAATCTTACCTTGGGTCATTTGGAGAGGATAGAAAATATATGGTCATATTTTATTTCCATTTAATATAGCACATGTCCTTTGGAAAGATGCCATCCCATGCTACGTGCCCTGCACTCCGTATGCATGCACAGATGCAGGCACTGGGCAGTGAGGTACAGTAACCAAACTCCTAAGCTACAGTTGTTGTAGGAGGGGAAACGTTGGCTATTGATTTCATTGGCACAAAGAGGAGGTCAGCTGTTAAGTGTTTCAACTTACTTGTAAATTGCTTTATTATTCTGTTGCCTTTGTAATACTCAATCATCGTTGCTGCGGATTGATGGTATTCCTGTATCCCGGCTTTACAGCAGAAATAGGAGAAGCAGAGGAAAGGATATGCTGAGAAGTTTGCAAGAGGGAAGTAACTTGGAGTTGTTCTTCTTGAAGTATTTACTGCCTTTCACAGATTTTTTTATGGGCTCCAGGAGAGATTTGAATGAGGTGTTAGGTTGAAAACTGAACTGAGAGGCTGTTCCTTATGCAGGGGAAGATGGTATAAAGGAATGAACTGTTTGACAGCTGGACTTTGACTTGTGATGGGTATTTTTTACAGGAGAGTGCGAATCCCCCCCTCCTTTGCCGGCTGCTCAGAATACAGGGCCTGGCATGCAGGGGGTCGCTGCTCACTTTTCTGTCCCTGTGCTGGGAGCAGTTGGATGGGAACCATGCAAGCGGCTTCTCCTCCTGCCTTTGGACTCTCCTTGGAGCTGGGGCAGAGGGAGCTATGCCAAGCTGTGTTACTGTCCCAGGTCTGTGATGGGTGATGCCATAGGGAAGTATGGGGATAACTGGGGCTCGGGGGTATGTGCCCCTCCTGGAGCTCCTCTCCTTGGGATGCAGGTTGTGTTCAACTCCTTGCTCAGAGCTTGGCTTACAGGCACTATGCAGCCTATAAAAAACAATTAAAACATAGCAGGTAATCCCCCCGGCACCCCTTGCAGGCTTGCAGAAAGAACTCTGCAAATAAATTACTGTTTTTAAAAACATCAGCTTGTATCCACCACATTAGTCCATTCCTGAGCTCAGCATGAGGAAAGAAAAAAAAATAGCATTCAACCAAAGACTGGAGTTTTGTGTTGTGTTGTTTTTGTTGGGTTTCTTTTTTAACCCACTCTAAAAGTTCAGTTATTTTTACCTAACAAACAACATTATTACCCCTATAACTCTCGGTGTTGGCACTTGGGCTCTGCGTCGCCAGTGTCTGACAGCTTGCTAATAATGCAGCGTGGTAGGAGCAGGTCCCGTGCCAGCAGAGATTACTCGAGCAGGCGGCAGCGTGATGACAGCCTTGAGAAGCGGCAAGCACAGTCTGAGAGGTGACATCGGAGGGAATTTCCCAATTATTTCTGCTCCATTATGCTGAGGGTGATGGGAAGGTCACGGCACCCGCGCTCCTGCCCGAAAGGTGCCAGGTCACCTTTTTCCAGGCTTCTCAAAATAGTCCCTTTATAATTAGGGGATGTGATTTAATTTTATTGTAATTTTTGAAAGATAATAAACTATTGACAGCTGAGGTTGCAGGCTGAATTTAGCCATAATCGCAACCACAGATGCTTGTGTTTTCACACAACTAGCTGTACTCATTAAGTCTTCCCTCTATAAACAGCTAAACCTTGAGACTAAATTGCCAAAAGAAACCAAGGCTACTGAATACCAGTGTGCTGCTGCCCAGGAACCTATTGAATATATCTGAATGAGCATGGGGAGAGAGGGGAGAAGAGCAAGAAGCAGTGAGTACAGAGTTTTTGTGGTGGTGCTGGCCATGAAGAATAGGATTAATCTTACTTAAAGTCACCGTTTCAGAGTTAGGCATCTGTGCTAAGCCAGACATGCAGACTCATCTGTAGGTAGTGGAGAGGGTGATGGTCCGGACTGCAGAGTAGCCCCTCCTGTGCCTCTTGCAGCAGAAACCTGGGTTACAGGCTTAGACAGGGCACCCAGACTCACCTAGCCAAAACTAGACAAGATGACTTTCACCCTTTGTGGTGCCTGGCATCGTATCAGTTGAAATACTAATCCTATTCCTGTGGCAGCATGGGGCTGCCATGATGTAGCTCTCATAATTTTACCTCAAAAGATGTTTTCTTCTTTCCCTGTTAGAAGATGTGTTGCTACAGAGCTATCAAACGGCTTCATTTAAGGCTGTGTATTCTGGTGGTATCATTCCTGTGTAAGGGACAGTGCAAGAACGGAGACACAGTATCTCCTATGGCTGATGCATCTTGTAGACCCCTGTCCAAAGCCAGCTCTTTGCCTCCACCCTTGGGGTAGCAGAGCAGGGAAGAAGTGAGCAGTTCCCACTCAGGTGCTGGTGCTGGTGTTGGATATGTATTGAGAAGGGCAGGAAAACATATATCTGCTTGCAGCCCTGGGCACCCACTCATTCAGGGGCTAGTTGGGGCCTAACTATAGCTCCTTAGTTCTTCCAGATTAGGCATATTGCACAGTCAGGGAATGACAGTACTACAAAACCTTATATGTATCAACCAAGAAACCCTTTCTACAGTGAGGATTTTCAGTTGGTGGCATTCCATAGTTATATATCACTGTATAAAGCACAGGAAAGCATGAGTATTTTTCACCCTTGGATGATTTCTTTGATCCTTTGAGAGTAGGAGTCTCACCCAGTGCCTTTCCTACAGCTCCTAGTCCTCTGGGCTGAGCAACCGATTCAAACAGCTTCCTCTGAGCAACAGGTTTTGTCCCGTTGGGATTCTGGGATATGCAGGCTGTGGGAACTTGGGTTACATCAAGGCATGAAGAGAAACTATTAGCCAGCACAGTGGGATCCTCAAATCTAAGCTCCTAATTTTAGAGAAAAAACATAGACATTAAAAACACTGTAATGAAGAGGTCTGGGTTTTTTCATTAAAAAAACCCACAAATATTGGAAAGCTGAGATTCAATGAGAAAAGCACTTCATTTGATGCCCAATTTTGTCAAGAACACTTGGGAGGAAGGCTATCGCTGGTGCTGAGCAGTGTAAGAAATTATTAATTAGCACAGCTTGATGTCAGGTAGGGTCTGGAAAACAGGTCATGTAAGACGAACATGAAATTAAGGTCACGGAGAGTAGGAACCTAAACTGATTTGTCAATGATTTGTCCCCATCATCATATTGCAGGAACGTGCAGGCAAAGTAACATTTCCTTTTTCTCCCTCGAACTGGGAAAAAAGCATTCCAGATGTGGGCATGGACTGCTAAATGAGAAGCCTTGGAATACCTCAGGCATTCACAGCACCTGCAGGAGAGCCACATCTCTCCAGTGCAATGGCTGGGAGCCAAGAGAAGTTCCCAGAGCCCTGGGTGTGTATGTGTACGAGTTGAACACGTATCGATGAGCTCCCTGCATCACAAGCAGACACCTAAATTCAGGTTCTTAGTCTCAAGATGAGTCCCATCTGATGTTTCACATTTGAAGATATTTCAGTTACAGATCCGCTTCTTAGAAAGGAAACTTGTATTTGTGTTCCTCTCTTCATCCCTAAGGAAAAAACACAACTCCAGGTGAAAATTTTGCATGCTTCTGGAAACCTCTTCAATATATATGTCAGTTTTGTTATGTGTTTTCCATATTTATGCCATATATATTTTAAACATGACATGCCGTTTGTTAGTCCTAATGGTACATGACCATTTTGGAAAACAGAAGATAGCTGGAAATGAGCCTTTATGCCTAGTTGGTGTCTGTGGTGTTGCAGTATTTGTAGGTAGTGCTTTGATCTTTCCTTGCTTGTGCGTATCTACGCACAAGAAAGTCACTGCACTCCTCTGTGCCTCAGTTCCCTGCCTGTCCAAGGGCAGCATTCCTGCCTGTCTGCATTGGAAGCCCATCTCTTTTATTAAACCTCTTTTTTTTTTTTTGTTTCTGGGCCAGAAATTTCTTGTAGTTTCCCGTGAGATTGTTCTAAGTATGATTTGGAGAAAACAGATAAAGAAACCAGGAATACAAAGCTAAGCAAAATGTGAATCCATTATCGCACTGATGGGTTCAGCAGCCTCTTGGCAAATCCAGTCTCAGCAGAAAGCACAATCTGGTTTTCTGTGGTTTAGAGTTAAGTTTAACCCATGGAGGGTGACTATGGAAGAGGGGGGTGTTGTTTATTCTCCCTTTGTCAAGTTACGTACCATGCAGGGCAGTTTCTTCCAGGAGGAGTTGACAAATACTCGGTCCAAAGCAATCTTGATGTATATCCAAAGCAATCTTGATGTATATCCAAACCTCTCTCCAAGCGAGGCCAAGCACTTTGGCAGGTCCCTTTTGCATTGAGGTGCTCGAGAGCTGACAGCCGAGGCCCTGCTGAATGGGCCAGCACAGGGCCAGCACTGATTAATGATGCAAACACAGCCCCGAGAAGAGATGCTTGAGTAAACAGGGGTGATGTCAGCCCTAGCAACAGATGGCAAAGCCCCTTCTCCCGCGCTCCATGGGCCGCTCAGGCGCTTGGAGCTGGTGAATGCGGAACAATAAGGGTAGCACAGGGTTAACCGGCACTTTTATCAGTGTTTTTGTGCTGGCTTAGCTCTTTCACAGCAAAATGTCAGTGGCTGAATTGATTATTTTTTTGTTTTGCTGTCCAGACAGGAGAGAAAAGTGGCCACAAGCAGCTTCTAGCTCTTGGGGCCTCCTGCTAAAAGGGGCATAATAAACATCCTTCCTGCAAATGTGGCAAAAGCAATTGAAGGTGGAGCTGGTTTATAGAGGTTTCTGATGCTGTTGCAAATTGTTATGGGTCAGTTGCTATTTCTAACATAAACCTCAGCTGCTCAGGGTGGCTGAAAATGTCTGTGTTAATTACCATTAGGCTGAGGTCTTGTCTGTAGACACAAGTTGTATTGCTATAACTGCACTGGTATCATTAAAGCGATACAAATACCCTGAAGTGAATGCAGTTGCAGCAGTATAAATGAGCATGTTTATCTCATAATCTATGCTAGTATAAAACACCTTTATACCCATATAATTGCACTCACTGGGGGCTGTGCCAGTGTAAATGTTTTGGTACAAAAATCAATCACTGGCAGAGTCGGAGGCAGGAGGCTGTCTGGGGTCCGGCAGGCAGGAAGTGAAGCATTGCAGCCGCTTCCAGAATGAATACTCAGCTGTTTTTGTTCTTAATCTGCCATTCTTGTCTTGACCTAGAAATAAAAATTGAGTGGAAAGTTGAATTTATCTCAGCGGCAGAAATAGGGGTCACGGGTGCTATCGCCCTCCTTGAACTCCAGTGGCCAGAGAATGAAGGAACCATCTGAGTTATGGGACAGAACAGGTCCCTCCTTGCACAGAAACACAGAAAGGAGCCAGCAGAGGATCCTGGAGAAATATCAGTGATAGAAAAGAGAGTAATGTAGCCTCAAGTAAGGAATTCAGAGCTGTTCCACAGCTTTCTGGTGCTTCTCTAATGTGTTTCATATAGCCATACCAACAACCCCAAATCAAGGACCTCAAGTAAGAAACAACCCCATTGTGCCTCCCTTCCCTGCCTGCTGGCTTTTATATCTTAGGACACAGAGGGTGGGACTCCCCTTATCAAATTGTAGTTACCTCCACCTGAGCTAGTTTTGTGAAGTGTCTTTATAGTGATTGGAGAGAGACACCCCTAAACTGCATTTTCATAGAATCATAAGATGGGTTTATCTCCTCTTATCTTGGATATTTAAAATAAAATATATAAGTCATGCTTAAAAAGTGCCTGCTTCTCTCCTTTGACTGTACAAGGTAGAATGCAGCTGAGTGCAGTGAGTCTTACCTGCACTCATTAACCAGCATCTTAGTCTGGTCCATGGCACCTGTGCTAACCCTTGGCGTTGAGAGGGGTTTTGGTGGTGTGGCTGGAGGAATCCTTACTGAGTCCTGGAGAAATCCACTTACTAAAAAAGCATTTAATCCTACTTCTTTGTCTCCCTTCCTTTAACTGACAAAGCAAAATTATTTTGGGGCATAGGGTGTCTTAGTGAACATTTAATGAACTGTTGCTCATTTCACTTTTTAATGAACTGTTGTTCATTAGTTTGTTACTTTGCACTATTGCTGCTTTGATTAATTTCTGCCTGCCCATACAAGCATTGCTTCTGGAAGAGAAACTGCTGCTGCAGTTCTCTGTGCATCCCTGGTTTTGCACCAGCATCGCCATTCTGTGCAGTAGCTACCAGGACTGTACAGGTGCTCCAGCAGTGAACTCAGCTCTGTGTGTTGCTGTTAACAGATATTATAGCCCTTATGAAAACTGTGTTTTGTGTTCATGTGATTAGATCTGTACCTGTCCTGGCTCAAATGGACCCCATCCCATCTGCCAAACAGGCTCCAGTCTCTGCTCCCAGTTCCTGCATGTCTCCATGATACCCCAACACACTGGCTCTGCACTCAGTGCAGTATGCTGGGGGTAGAGTTTAGCTTTTCAGCTGACAGTGATTTCCTCTGTTTTAAAATGTTGTAAGTACCTAATCCATTTACCTTTTATCTCTGGGTTGTTTTAATTTCACCAAGCACATTCCAGGTGCATACCGCAGGTATGAACTGATCTTTTTGTGGCCTACTGGACCAGTTTCTAGACCTAGGGCTGTGTTATTGCTGTAAAAACAGTACTGCTAGTAAAATGAATAATCTGGGTGAGTAAGAATGCTTAATTGACTCATCAACGGTTATACAGCACAAACACAAGCATCATCCCAGGATCCTGCTGTGAAAGGCCACTCAGCCTCTTGCCACATGAAGCACAAGGAGCAAATGCTCTGCAAGTTTTGAGAAGGTACAGAGTCTTAGCCTTAAAAACCCAGAAACTCATGGTTTTTCCTTTTACAAAGACTTCTATCATGTTATTTGTACTTTATTTTTTACCTATACTTGCCCATTTTTATCCCAAGAAGTAATCATAAAATTGCTCACATTCTTAAAACACAAACCTGGGAGACTGAAGATAAGAGTTATAAATGTGCTTCTGCTTTGGTTGCACCAATCTTCAACATAGTTTCATAGGTAAGATGGAGAAATCTATCTAACCGATGGAGGAGTTAACCTTATACCTCACACAGGCTTTTGGTGCTGAATTCATTGACATTTAGAAGTGCAGTGTAACCTTTGTATGCTAGGTGTTGTTAAATAACATGCTGTTGAGGTTCTTAGATTTTCCTGGATTTTATTTTTTTAGTATTATTTTTAAGTGCCTGTTGAAAGCTATAAAGCCACTGAAGAATTAAGTTTTATTTCCAACTTGATAAAACATATCAAAAACTATGGAAAACTTAAGGAACTTAGTGTTGTTTTCAGTCCTGTGTCTTAGGCAGTTTTATTCCCTTTAGTACGTGAATAGAAAAAAATTGTAACTGATCTGTAAATCAACCCTTTGATGCAATAAAACTGCCAGAAACCAAAACTGCTCTGGCTCAAATGATAGACACTTATTCTGGCTGACAACTTATACTTTTAATTGAAAGCTACAGCTTTTGAAATGAATTGGACAGGGTGAAATCATCACAGTCTTAGATGTAGACAATGACAGAAGCCAGTATGTTCAGTTCTCTTCGTTGAGGTTTGTAGCACACGGAGAAAGCTGCTGATCTGACTGGATTGCAATTGAAGGTATTTGCCCTTCAATGAATAATGAGCTTGCAGTCGCATTTTGCTGGGATAGGTTCTTTGTACAAACGAAACTTAAATCAGAAGGAAGTTAAATCTCATTTCTTCCTCTCCGATCAAAACCTTCATGCTTGAGCACCTTGTAGAGAGGAGCATTAGGCTCACATTTCTGTAATCTTATTTGTTATTCAAGATTTGCTTCTGATAGCTTAAACTGCTGAAAAGAAAACCCCACCCATACAGCCTTAAAAAATGGAAAATTGATTCATTTTCACCACTTTGCAAAGCCTTTCATTATAAAGGGGGAGCAAAGCAAGTAGAAAAGAACTGCATGCATCCAAAGTCACCAAATCTTTCCACTTGTTCCCAGGGCTCGGACAACAATGCTATTATGAAAATAGCTCTGAGGAGGAAGAGCATGCTGGGTAATGAGATGCAAATGAGCACACCAAGCATCCCACTCTGCTTCAGAGCCTTTGTATCCAGTAGTGCAATAACAACCAGCTTTTGAGTCATGATAGGTTAGCACAGAATAGGTTTCACAATGGGTGTGTGTATTATCCTCATGGTTCTCCTCAGCTTGTGGTCAGCACGATAGTTAAACGTGGCAACCATTTTATTGAGAGGTCATTTAGATTAAAAGTAGCTGAAATAAGAGTGTCACAGTTAAGTGTAAAAAAACTCAGTGTGAGACCATGTGAAGAGAGAAGGGCATTTTTCTATTTAACTTTCTTGGTAAGTTGGTTTTACCTACTCACACTCTCATACTCTACACACCAAGAGATGTGTATCCAAGTGCTGTGGTCTAGGTGACTCATGGGAAACTCAGATTCTCACTGTGTCTCTTGGGTTGTTCTGGACTGTCAAGGAACTGAGGTTTGGACAGGTCTTTAAAACATTTAGGAATAGCAGTTATCTTTGCATCACATCTTGCTTACTTCTGTCTCTGTAAATCACTGATCACTTTCTTCATCTCCCCATCTTGGATATCTTTAGAGCTATCATTTGTCTTTCCCTTAGGGTGATAGTACACGTGACATGCTTTAACCTTGCTGCCCTCCTCCTGTTCCTGATCACAGGACTTCTGTTGACAAGTCATCAATGCTGGGACGTTATCAGAGCCCACTGCTCAAATGCACATTCCCCAGAGTTCACCTGCTTGACTGCTGTCAGTCATCCCCTCAGTTTGTCAATATAGACTACTCTTTTAAACCTGACTGTTGTTTCTTTTGGTGCTTTCATTCTCGTAAGTTTCCATTCCTATTTGATCCATATCCATCTTAATATTTCTGATAGGGATCAGTACAAGAGGAAAGCAGCTAAGGAGACTTAATTTACTCAATTGGGAGGACTAAGGAAGGAATAGACGAGTAGTTTCAATTGCTTCTTGGCCTCACAGTTAGGCCATACAGGTCTGAGAGGACCTCAGAGCCCCATTTGTGTGACCAGGAGAGAAGAACTGGTGAGGCCTGGATGAAGACGCACACATCCATCTATCAGCTAGGTGAGCATCATTATCTGGGACCTTCAGAGGATGAAAGAGTGGAATATGAGGACTTGTGCACTAATCGAGAGTGAAAGGAATAGGTACAAAGTATAAAGGAGACATGTATAAGCAGTGATGGAGCAAAACAGCAGGGCTATGCTTCAGGCAGGGGAAAGTAAAACACAAGTGGTGGTCGTCCCTACACTGCAATACTTCCAGCAGCAGCTTGTCACAGGCTCTGGATACATCCTGTGTTCCAAAAGCAGTCCATGTAGTAGCATCACTCGATCCTCATTTATTAGGTGATAGCTTGCCCTTGCTGCTCTGCCATCAGCCCCATCAGTGGCAAAGGCTTGCGTAACAAGCCCTGCTTCCAGTCTCCTCTTCTTTGCTGGGATTGATGCATGTTAGCATCCTCCCCAGTCCACATTTCCTTGTTCCTCAGTTCCCTCTATGTTGTTATGCCAGTCCCTTCAGGTTCTCCTTCAGTCACTGTAGGAATTAGTTATAAATCAATCAGTGTCATTGTTTAAAAGCAGCCATCAGGTAAGGTGCTCAGGATGCTGCTGAGACCCCCAACTGAACATGGGAGGTCTTGCTCTTCCTCTGCTCCCTCTACCTGTGTACGTGGAAAGAGCTCAGCATGAAGATCACATCTCTCACCTTGTGTCAAAACAAGAGCAAGCTCTTTGCAAATATCTGATTCTGCTCCATTACTGGTACTCAGGCCCCACTCATGCCTCTCTGCTTTGATAGCTGTTTGGCAAGGCTGAGGTACTGGACTAGCTTTGCAGAGAAAAGCAGGTACTGCTCTTGTTCTAGTTTTATTGTGCATTTTTGCTATTTGTTACATGCTGAGCCACTGAAGTTGGGGGGGGTCAGAGCTAATACTGTATTTTACCCATTGATAACTATTTAAATAAATCCCTGCATAGAGAAGTGAGAAAAAGAAAGCAGAAAACCCTGGAAAGCAAAGGAATTCATTCCAGTCTTTAAAGAATTTATTTTCTTTACTTACTTAACAATAAATTTTGGACAATGCTTAGTGCTGTTATGGCTGAGCTTTATGAGATTGTTAGTTGATAACAATATCTTACTCCTGCACAAGTAATTTTTTCCTTTATAGATCACAAGGCACTTTACAAAGAATGATATCAATTACACCAGTTTTATAGGAGGGAGAACGGAAGCATGGAGACAGAAAATGTCTCATTTAAGGTTACAGAGCAGGACAGAGGGTGAGCTGGAAAGCAAGCAGAGGTGTCTCAGTGCAGTTTCTTAGGCAGGAGACCACCTTGGGAAGGGCAGCGCATCTTGACAGTGCTGAGGTCTATCTGTGAGATGCATGTCAAGAAACACAGCCATATATCTTTTCTATGAGGCTTCTTTCCACAGCCCTGCATTCTGCCTCTGGATCAGGAAGGTCACCTCGCTGATGAATCGTTCTTTTTATTAGAGATGAAAATGAGATTGAGACGACCTGGGGAATCTGCGGTTAGCACGAGGAGCCGCTCTCCCAGCACTGTGGCTTTGATGAGCTGGAGACAATTGCTGGTAATGAGGGATCAACGCCTTTCTTTTGAGCTCAGTCGGGAGAAAAGCTGGCGTTGTTCTTCTGTTGTCAAGAACAGCCCTTGGGTTGAGGGTATGTGTATGGAAAAATGCAAAATCACTTCTCTTTAAAAGGTAATGAGGGTGTCTAGATTAGGAGGAATAACTGACAGCCTGTGCCCTGCGCACCCTCCACACCTCCTCCACAACTAAGAAAGGAAAATACCAGGACTTCATCATGCTGTGACCTATATATATGTTGTACAAAAGCATACATTGGAAAGGTTTTTGTTATTATATTTCCCTTCCTTTGTCATAACATGTTGGAGAAGGAGATTGAACAGCAGTCCATGATGTATTCAGGCCCACCGTACAGAGTATTTGCATAGACCCTTTCCACTAAAAGTGGCAGCACCTACCCCCACCACGGATGCTATTATATAAGTCCTCTTTCTTGCAAACAGTGAAATGAATTAGCATAAATTATAAGCAGAGCCTAGTTAGGCTCAGTTGTCACTTGTGCAGAGTTATGAGGCCTTTGTGCACAGAAAAAATTAAAGAAAATTGTATAATGATTATGTGTGCTGGTTACTAAGCTAGCCACTAGTTACATGTATTTATAGCTATTCCTCACAGTAGTAATTATATGCTAATTATAACCCAAATAGAATTCTGTAATTTCTGCTGAAAATGAAGGCGATGCAGGGGGATGTTAAAATCTGTGCTGAGGCATCATATTAGCAGTTAGGTTTTTAGGCGGTGCTGCACAAGAAAACAAAAGAAGATATGAACGCTATTTCTATTCTCACATACTTATTTGAGCATAGATAAAGGATGTGAACTTGAAAACATTCTTATCTCAAAAATTGTGAACTTCCATGTGAAGAGTTTTAGGAGAGCTAAGCCGCTGCATGACAGTCGCTCCAGGGCATTTGCTCAGTTGTTTCAGAGCATCACAGCCCTGAGAGATGACTCAGGCTACAATGACACCGCAGCGAAGTTGTCCATCAGTGGTGCTAGAGGAGCCAGTGCAGCTTGGGCACTTGGACTTTATTAATCTTTTCCCTTTTTTTAATCTTTTCACTGTATTTGATGGTGGCTTTACCACCCTGTCCCTGAGAAATCGTATTTTAGGGTAGGCTTTTGAGAGCTGCAGTTTGAGCAGTTTTATGGTCCAAAATGACCGCACTCAGGTGGTGGCTGTGGTTTGTTGCAGACAGGTTTGTAGACTTCATCCTGCTGTCCCCAGCTATTTGGGATTTGGCTTCTTCCCGACCAAGCCGTCACTCCCATAGCAAGTAAGAATGACTATGATAATCTTCACTCCAGAAATGTGGAAGAACTGCCACATTAAACTAAACTCCTAGCCAGTAATTATTAAGGGATATTATTAAATCTGGGATTTGAACCATACAACTGGGAGATAACAAATAGGGTAAAGAAATAAGCCTTGCAGTTACAGAACTATTTATCTGACCTCTGTCATCTGCAAGGCTTTCAAACACATTTTGAAGAAGGACAGTATAATTAAAAACATGGAAATAAATAGAAATGGGATAAAAGTGCTCACGGGTTTACCAGAAGTAAATTGTATCAGCCTATCTTGATGTCACTGATAAGATAAATGATGTTCTAAGAAATGCTCTGTATGTCATCTACTTGGACTTCAGAAATGCATTTGATATGGTTGCACTGCAGAATTTATGAGGTATGAGGACATGGAGATTAATAGTCAAATTGATATGTGCATATGGGTTTGGCTAAAGAGGAAATAAAAATTATGAGTCTTGAAAGAGGAATTTGCATGCTGAAGGGCACACGTTAACAGATTAGTTCAAGTATTGGCAAGACAAATTATTTTCTTTGGTGATTTCTTCAGTGATGCTGGGTTCAAAAGTGGGATTTTACTCTGATCCAGAGGTAGCAAGTGTCATCCAAACAGGAGAGGTTGGGGAGGGAAAAGAAAGGATCCCTGGGAGTTTGAAGAGTAGAAATTCATTAGCAGAGTAGACAAAATGGTACATTTGAGGACTAATAACAAGATTGCCGCTCTCTGCTACAGATGCATCCACTCAAAGCAGTAGTTAGGCTGCTTTAGCAGGGCTATGTAGATGGTATCTGGAGCACACTGTTCAACCTACATCCATCAGACTTGGGAGGGATGAGGGCAAGAGGAAGCTAGTGGAGCTTGGCCTGTTTAGTTGAACAAAATGAAGGTGCAAATCGCTCATAAATGCAGTCTATCTGGAAAGCAGGGCTTTCAGCTGTGCAATCATGTTCCCAAACAGGCTTCCAGGAGGAATGTGGGGAACAGAAAAGCTGTCTGCTTTTAAGATGGAGAGGAATATTTTAGGAGAGTGGTGGCTTTGCCTACAGTTGCTGAGGACTGTGCTGGCTGAGTTTTGAAGGGACAAAAGGGAGTCCCTCCGAGTATCCTGTTCCACTGAACAGACTGGTACAACATATTGTCATTCTAAACAGATTCTAGGAGCAAAAAAAGCCAGGATCTGCCTTTAAAGGAAAGCATAATCCAAATTCTTCATCAAAGCGAATGTTTGCTGTGCATTTTGTGCAGAGTTTTGATATTTTCAGCAATAAGCCGAGGGAACTCTTCACAAGACAGAAGGAACAACCAAAGAGGAAGAAAAAGGGTTTGCTTCAGCTTCTCCTTTGTTGTTTTTTTTTTCAGACATAACCACACATTAGAAAACATAACTGTTTTTAAAAGCAATCAATTTTTATACCTACCTTGTTTCAAAGAGGTCGTTTCACTTTCATTGTCACCTCAGGAAAAACAATAAAGCAGCAGCCCTCCACATAATTGCACAGGCTTGCCTGGTGGGTTCTCCTTCTTGTTCAATGAAGTATCATTCATTTAGATCAGAATACAGTCCTTCTAAATTAGAGGTTTACACGTGTAATTATATAAAATGATATGTTTGTTTACATCTTGAAGTAAAACGTCCATCGTTTTCTATCATTTATCTTTGAAATTCAATTTCATTTTGTCGATCCCTAATTTATTGCAGGAGATGAATGTGCTGTTAGAGTGTTTACAACGCCTCTCACTGCCTGTGGGTAATAAAATTACCGTGGTTATAGCTATTCATTTCAACATTTCTGTGGTTAGGAATACACGATAGTTTTACTTGCCTGAATATATGGTGGAAATCCTAATGCTATTTATTGTGGCTGCCCTTTTTTTTTCTATGTAAAGTCCTAAATTTGCTTTCAAAGAGTAGTGGGACAGTTGACAGCTGATGGCTGTATTTCTCAGTGGATATGTGCTCTTTTCTGTGTTCAGTATATACACGGAAATGCTGTGTATACACACCATTGTGTGTACTGCTAATAAATATTTGAGATTTCTAGTAAACTCATCTGTAAACCCATACATTCCCTTATGGATTTCTGCAAACTGAGCCTTGGGGCTCCGGTGAACAAGCAGTGTATATAACCAGCCACTGAATTTATGGAACATTTTTGGAAAAGCAGTGTTTGTTTTACTTATTCCTTTTGTCTGTTTAATATGTTGGGTTTAAAGGCCTGTATTTTCAGCAAACAATCCCGAGGCATTTTTCTTCCTAAGCAGATGTTTCAAGTGTAACTCTACAGAACATTTCCTTTGATATCTTCATGTGGTTTTCTTTCTGTATCTTTGTTCCTTAAAGTATCCTTGACAAAGACAGATTGGGAAGCATATCCACTTTGGACTATGACAGGATAGCATCAGTGTTGCAGGATGTTCAGAGCATCTCATGGGGCACAAAAACTTTGCAGAGAAAACTCTTGAAATTTGCATGCTTGTTTCCATCTCAAAATTGTTTTCTTTGAAGATGAGGATAAGTATCTTAATGAGGGGAAAGTTTGTCTCAGCAACTAGGGACTAGAAAGCTTTGAAACAAGACCTCCGTTACTCCACCCAAACCATGACTGGATAGGAGTTATGTATTAGCCCTGTAATATATGGCCCTGTCCTGCCTGGGTGTTCTGCGAGTGGAGAGAGTGTAGAACATGTACCACTATGAGCTGCAGCCAGGAAATACATTCTTCTAACTCATCCTACACTTGTAATTTTTTAATGAAATGGGTTTTATGAATATGCATAGCAGGAAAAAAGAAAGATGATTTAATAATGGAAAGTAAAACAGGCGGTAAATTGAATCCTTTTAGTCTTTTGCTGGGGAAGGGGAGGACATTGCTTTCTTACTCACCTTCCTACCTCTGTGAAGACACTCAGCCTTCGGCTTAGAACAAAGAAGGGTATTCGCCTTCTTTTACTTTAGCCTGCTCGTTACCTGTCATATACTCTCTTCATATTTCATCCAAACAAAGTTTGGAAATGAGGAATTAATAAAAGAGTTCTTTAAAATTTAATTTAAAAAAAAAAAAATTATTCGTTATACCATAAAATTTGCAGCAGTCCAAGAGACAGCAGTAAAATTTACTGTCTCTCCATACCAGATTCTGTTATCTTTTAAGCAGTGCGTCAGGTAAGGTTATCCATCCACAGGTTGAATGAAAATAATTTAATTTCATAAGGAAAAGGCTATTGAACTCTCCTTGGCTTCATAGCCATATTAGGGAAATTCAATCTGTGTTAGAAAATAGCCTGCAGCAAACTGATTTTTGGTCCCTAAGTGCCATAATATTGAAAAATATGTGAATTTCTTCTAAGCCAAAGGTCAGTTTAGTTCGCTGTCTCACCTATAGCCATGGGCTGTTCCAGATGCACAGAGAGCAATCATCAGAAGCAGCAAACCCACTGCAACGTTTCCCTCTGTGTACTAGTGTTCAACCTATCCAGTGCTTAGAGATTTCTTTAGCCATAGCCTTTGCATTTAACAGCCCTTGGTGAATTTTTTATTTCTGTGGCTCTCAAAGCCCATGAATTAATTTGTTTCTCACACAAATATTTAATATAATGTATATATGTTGAAATAAGGAATATCAGTAAACTTTAGAGCTAAATATACCTCTGTAAATGTGTGTACTTGGGGATAATTTTTAATATTCAACTTATTAGGTATATGTAAAAGGTCACATACAGACATACACATACTCAAATATTAGACTGTATATACAGTATATATGTAGGTATTTGTATAGCATGGTCTATCAACTTAAGCACACACAGACAAAGAGGTTTTATTTGCATGAGAGCCCTTCTGTGAAACGAGAGCTAACTGAAGGCCAAGCATGGATTATTGAGGTGGAAAATCCTAATTGGCAATTGGCTGCTGTAATTAAAGCACTGAAGGCAGAGTTAGCAGGCAGGTTTGCATTTGTCCAGGTGCTGTCAGGCTTTCTGACTGAGAGAACAGAGGTAGCGAATGCCCCGAGTTTTCCAGAACAGAAAGTGTTAAGAAAACAAATGCATGCTTAACTTCCCAGCATATAAATTAAGGTTTATGTGCATGCTCTACTCTCGGTGACTAGTGATAATTTATGGAAATTCTAAAGAAGTGTTTTCCAGTAGTGCGTGATTCTCAGCTGACAATCTGGGCTAGCGTAGTGTTGGCATTATTTCCCCCCATCTTTGGTTATCACCTCCACTTTGATCAGCATCAATTTCACCTAAAATTTGAAAAGTCACTATTTGCTTTTACTTCTCTGCACTTTGTCTGCACTTCTCAAGATTCTCACCTTACTTGCATGTTATCCTGCATTTAGGATCATAGAATAGTTAGGGTTGGAAAAGACCTTAAGATCATCAAGTTCCAACCCCCCC
>JANHGB010054971.1:0-41543 GCA_026283785.1 Coracopsis vasa
TAGGGTGGTTGGTTGTTTTTTCTTCCTTTGATGTATTGCCTTGGTCACCAGATAAAAATGAAATAGATGCTTTTGTTAGTCTGGCATGAAAAGTTGACATCTGTTGGGTTTTAAAGCAGATTTTCAAATAAACTTCAGAAAATCTGTAATCCTAATAAGAGGATAAACTTGACATAATCACTTCTTTTAATAAAGTAATTTTTCTAATTTATTGGATGGTAATTTAGTGGAACATGCCAAAAAAAAAAGGGGGAGGAACGACACCTGTGTAAGGAAAGTGTAATGGCTACATTAAGGAAACAGGTGAGCGTAGCCATCTTTATTGTTCTGATGTGAAGAGGTCTTGTGAATCCATAGTACAAAATCCTGATCTGTGAGTGATACTGAAGACTGCAGTCAAATATGGAGAGAGCTTTCTTTCTTCCATTTGTTTTGAATCCATCTATTTAGAAGGAATAGTAGCCCAAATACCTCTAGGAATCTAGATAAAGTGCTAGGTAAGGAAACTGCTGAGAGATAGAAGCGCAGAGAATATGGAAAATAAATGATGACCCTGAGAAAAAGAAGACTCGTGGCTGATCTGTAGGCAGTGCCATGCTTGTGCATCCAGTGCATGGTCTTCCTTCTTCAACTGAGAAAGGAGAGAGTATAGACTTCTCCTGGATCTAGTAATAGACCATTGTAAACTTCCTTTCCTCCCCATCATCCTAAACTTGTGGGCTCTTTACTCAATCTGGAGTATGGTAGAAGATGTTATTCAAGTGGAGTGGCAATAATTGGGTAAAAAGGGAATGAAAGGTATTCCTGAAGGTTTTCATGCGAGGATGCTGCTAGGTCTTGACATTTGCCCAAGTCAATTATATGTATTTTTGTGAACTGGAAAATCTGCCTTAAAGAGGTAGGTTGGGAATTCCAAATCCTCGGTGTACTTTGAGATCTGCTGCAGCAAAGTACTGAAAACTAACTAGAATTACAGGTAGGCCTGCAAATCTTGGTTTTCATCTTCTTTCACCTCACCTGTAAGTGAGGATCAGGTCCTTCTGACTACCCAACAAAACTACCCTTTGAGCAAGACTGATTTCACTTTAGTGATTTCATAGCATTTCCCATACACAAATGTGGACCACTACTCCTGAAATTAACACAGAGCCACAAGATACTCTGATGAAGATCGTCAGTAGGATTATAAACCTTTGATTTCTCCTATTTTTGAGTTTCCTTTTAAAATGTTTCCTTTATGGTAACTCTCTGAATGCATCAGCAGTGGCTTTCATTTCACCTCCTTGAGACTCTTATAGCAGCGTCTGGAAATTCATTTAATTTACTTCAATGTGAAATTGCTTTCAATTTGTCAGACACCAGCTTTTTACTTTAAGCGTTTGACTCCCAAGTGAAGCACATATCATCAGACTGATATTATTTCAAGGGTTAAAGTTTGTGTAACTAATATTCTAAAACTCAGCCGAATCCAAATATTTTGGTGATCATGCTTTAATAGCTCCTCTGATTACTCTATGATAGAGATAATTAGATAGTATGTAAGTGTTGATTTTTACAGCAACTTTTCTTCCTCAGTCAAAAAGCACTGTTTTAATAAAGCTCAGGAAAAAGAAACGAGGCAGATCTGTTTAGTTTGCTTTGCATTTTCTGTTGGCAGGTACTTAGTGCTTTGGAATGGGTTATAGGAGAGGTAACAGCAGGGTGTGACCTGTAATTCCTGAACGTTTTGAGTGTAGGCAATGCAAACACCCATATAAAATCCTCCCAGGAAACTATCTGTCTTAATCTTATAGTACGAAATTTAGTCTTCTGCTTCCTCTGTTATCCCATCATTTTTTCCCTGTTATGCACATCACCGTGGTACATGAGTATCTACTGCATAATTTTTCTCTACCTGTCCTGGAAGTATGCATGCATAGAGGTGAAGTTAATTTGGTGTGAAATGCAAACAGTAAATAAGAATTAATGATTGAGCTTACCTAAGCTGTGGAAGATATATACAATGTAAAGTAGTATTGTCATCTTAGCTGTATGCAGCAATAAGTAGTACCCTAAGAGCCATGTAACCAGTCTTGTGCATATTCTTCACCAGGCAATGTAGTCTCTGCTTACCCCTGTTTAATCACGCACTGTGATTATTTCCATAGGGCTTGGCCATTGCCAATTAGCAGCTGAGGGAGAGAAGGACTGGGAAATGAGATATCACTTTTTCCCTCCCTTTTTTTCCTCCCATACCCATGTCCCCCACCCATACAAAGGGGTGCAAAGCAAAGTGCTGGGGTGAAGCAGCCACATCTAGAAGGATCTATGACTCCCAAGAAGGTGTGAGGCAGATGGGGTTATACTCAATTACGTGGTCACACATGCAAGGACATGAGTCAAAAAGTAGAAGATTCAAATGCCCTGATTTTCCATGTGTTGCTGTATTTATATGTGTGACAAACTGAAATCCCTCATGAGCAATTCTAAGCCCCATTCACAGATCCCTGAAATAGCACTGACTCCTCTCCAAGAGGTTTAACACTACATGGTGTCATGATACTTGTTTTCTTGATAATGACATTGGCAGTGAGATATCCATAGACTTCACCCTTTCCAGATTTTGACGTTCTCTAACAGCTCAGCCAATATATTGGGTTTTCCCTCTGAAGAACCTCTCCTCTCTCCCTTCCAAACCAGAGGAGTGATCAGCCTCTTTTCCTAGACAGTGGATTAAAGCCGCTTAAATCTTTACTGCTCTATCACAGCAGTGAGGAATTTAGATGAAGATTATCAATTTACATAAAACAGTGCTGTATTTATTAATATATATGTGTGTGTATAATTAAGTGAGCTGATGCAATACATTAGAAATGAACGGGAGGGTGCCCCATAACAAGGGTGTCAGTGGTTGCTGAATCTGTGCAGTGACACAGGAACATTTTGAACATACCTGGAATTTGGAAAGCATCCTCTCAGGAGCATTAGTTGCATCATTGTGTTTAGGTGACTTGTTTAATTCAGAATTAATTATTGAATTGATGTTGAAAAACAGTCTGTTCCTCTGCTGCTACTCAGAGTCTCAGGGAGGCTGAATAAGTACAAAACAGCCATTTTGAGGAGTGATACTGAAGCAAAGGTAATTTTCTTACGTTTTAGCTCCTTTGTTGTAAGTAGTGCTTATCCTTCAAGCAGGTGCACTGGAAGGTACTGCCAGTAAACACTGATGAGTTCTTCAAGGAGGGAAGTGATGAATGGAAGATGTTGTTATAACCACATAACTGTTTAAAAATCTCTTTCTTCCAATTATGCTGTGTGCAACAAGGATTGTAAGCATTCACTGAAGACACAATTTTCTGAACTGCAGGGATTTATTGATTTATTATATTTTTCTCCCCTCCATGGAATCGGTGGGGAGCGTTACCTTTCACTTAGACTCAGCTGTCATTTTTTCACCAGTACTATCACCCTCCTATTCTCTATCCAAATGTGCTGCTGAAAAGTGGCAGGTGGTTTTGCCAGTAATTGCATGCTACTTCATTCTGTTCTAAATGAAAGTACAGAGTACAGTGGCCTTCCTCTCTCATCACCAGCATACTTCACAGATGTGCGCTATTGACTGGGAAAAGGCAGAAGAGTGGGCTCCCCTTTAAATTGCAATGATGTGTTATCTTTCTGTATGTTCCCTTAGGAGCCAGTAACTTAATTTCTGGGCAATAAGCTTTTGACACCAGCATTTTTTTCATGACAAAAACAAAACCCAAAACACAACAACTTCAGCATTTTTTTTTAAAGTCCACAAATGGTTTTTTGGAATGGGAAAAGAAACTGAGTATGGTTTGGGGTGTTGAAAATTAGTAGTGGCCATTTTGTGGATTATAGGCAAGTTTCTATTACAGTACAAATATGCTTGGTCTCATTCTGAGGCTGGCAACCATGCTGTAGTAGAAGGTGGCTTTTCCTTGGCCCCAGCTGTGCTAAACGCTATTATAATTAGCACGCTGGTTAACTTAATCAGAGCACTTGGCTCGGGAGAGAGGTGTTACAGAGTGCACCATAATTAGCATTTTTATTCCTTTGATCCTTAGTGTGCTCTTTATTGACAGAAGTATCAAGAGCTGGTTTGTTTTTTCTTTTAACACTTCAGAAGGCGGAAATATATGTGGCTGGTGAGATTACAGATTTATTAATGAGGGTGTTTTTAAAAACCACAGCCCTCCCAAAGGAAGTATAAGGGCAAATGATCGCATGCATGGAAAAATGGTACTGGGTACAGTCTTCAACGCTGCAGCTTTTGGAACTAGATGGTCTTAAGGTCCTTTCCAACCCTAACTACTCCGTGCTTCCATGATCTCCTGGGGTGACTTGCAGCCCTTCAGAATTGCATGGACAATGTTAACAGCATCCTAACCATTGCCAGCATGCTGCTGTGGACCACATGCCTGTCGTTTGGGTCTATAGAAAAAGTGCTGTTTCCTTAAAATGAAGAAAGGGAATGCTGAAAGTGTGATCTGTTGGGCAAAAAATCCCCCAAAGGTTTGAATAATCTTACAGCAGCTAAAGCCTTGCATACATGCCAGCTCTGGTCACTGAAACACAAGCGTCCCATCCTCCGTGCCCAATATAAGCAGGTGGTGAAAGCGTGCAGCAGAGCAGATGACTGGTTCAGTTCATGAAAAAACATAACATTTATGCTGTCAGATGAAATGCTGAAGACTTCCAAACTTGCATCTGGCATTGCCGCCCTGATTGCAGGGGAGGAGAGTCAAGATGCCTGTGAGGCTCTTCTCATTACACACCACTCGCACTGCCAACAAACCCGGGATGTTAAAGGTCAGAGACTTTTGGTAGATGAAGCTACAGTCTGCTTTCCTGGGACAGTCTTCATTAGTCTTGATAAACATGCTGTCCTCTTTGCCCACATTGCGGTGGGATGCCTGTAACGTTTCGTATCTCTACCACATCCATGCTGAATTGGGTATAATTTATCTTCAGTCTTGAGTGTTTGTTCAACAATCTGGAGGAATTAGTTTATGTAGTTGTTTTTATTGACTTTGGGGTAACATTAGCTCAGATACTGATAGACACGTCCTCCATATTCAGCTTCCATATGGCCTCTGTAATCTTTACTATTGTTTTTTAAAAAGAAGGTATAGCAATATTTATAATGGAAAAACTGGAGAAAAAATAGATAGGGTTCCCCTTGTAAGAGGTGTTTGCAGGTGTTCACTCTTCCTTTATGTGTATCTGTCTCATTTCAGTCCTTTACAAAGAGCTGTCCCTTTCCCTGTATTCTTGCAGTTCACTTGTATATGCTTTGCCAGCAGAAAAATCATATGCTAATAGAGGCAGCAGAGAATGCAGCCATCATTAAGGGGCTTCCTATGTTATCCTTGACTGCACTAGATTACTTTTATCTACTCAAGATGGATAAGTACTTTTTAAAACATTTATGTAACTAGGTTGTAGGTCAATAGCAGGTTAAACGGTTTATTTAAGTCATTCCTGACGGAAAATATGTGGAAAGACCCTCTCTCAGTATTTTTACAAGATTATTTTCATATCAGCATTAAAGCAGCAAGCAGTCCACTTGACAGTAGGCTTGGAAGATACCCATTATTTGAAAGACATGATAAAAACAATATAATCCCTTCCAATACCCATACAAAGCCAGCAATTGTCTGTTTCTGCCATTCCAGTTATTTATGTAATTATACTTAATGCCACACAGATTTGAGAAGAAAAAGAAATTGTTGCTGCTGTTTCTGATTAATATTTTTCCATCCTGAGATCATAAAAATAGTAAATGCCTCTTATGGTGGTAGAAAGAAGAAAGGACTATGGATTTGCAAACAATTCAGCAGAGGACCTGACCCAGAGGGGGAGAATGTGCCGGTTTTGAATCTGTCTCCTGTCCTCGTAAAGACATCATTCCTTAAGCTTACTGGCTGCTAGGAAATGCTGCCGTTGCACAATATCACTCCTGACATGTTAATACCTTTATTAAACTAAAATGTGCAGTAATTTTGCAGTGGATTTCAAAGGTATAGGATTTAACTAGCTTAAACCTGGACATACCCTGGCTATCTTGGTTTGCCCAGTTCTTCTCTGTCATACTCCTAGTGAAAATATTTACCTGTTCTGTGGCCAACAAATGTTTAAATACCAAGATACCTCTCATACTGCCCTGCTTAGCATAACTCAGTTGGCCATGGTCAACAAGCAATACCATGTGAGCTCCTGCCCTCCCTCTAATCCCACATGCTGGAATGATCAAAGGTTGCTTGAAAATGACCCTGGAAAGCACAGCAGTGCTTTCAGGCTCCTGGATTAGGGGAGCTGCTTGAAAGCTTACAGATGTCTTCTTGTCTTCAGATTGACTGTGTTCACTTGCACTCAGTCTCAGGTATTTGGATTGCTTCTTCACTGTGTCTGTAGAGAAGGAAACTGGACATTTATCACTTCTGTAGCAGAAGGCTCAAGTTAGAAGTTCAGATTGGGTTCAGCAAAACTGTTATATTCATTTATAGCCGATACAGGAAAAAATGGATTTTGTAGGCCCACTCAAGAAATAAACATGTGCTCATGGGTTTTATAATGTTATGATCATCTAAGTCGCTCAGCTATAGTATTATTCACTTGTACAAATTCACCACTTCACTTAGCTTGCAAGTTCTGCTTGAGCTACATAATATCATTTTAAAGAGACATCCAATCTCAATTTTTTTAAAGACTTTAGGTGACAGCAAATTTACTGTGTGCAAATGTAAAAGGTTCCAGTGACTTAATTGCATTCATTTCTAACACTTTCCCCTTACTTTTAGCCCAAATTTTGCCTTAAAGTTCCATTTTTCAGCTCTGCATCTTCTTATGCCGTTTATTAAATGTCTTTCACTAATGTACGTATTTATGCACTGCAGTCAAGCAGTTCTGAACTTTCTCTTTGTGAAAATAAATAGACTGAATTACTTCTGGCTCTTGCTTTAAGGAGTCTTTTCCTTACTCTGAATCCTTCTTGCAGCTCCATCCCGAGTCCATTCCAGTTTGTCAACATCTTTTGTGCAGAATGGCTGCTGGTCATGGCCATATATGCTGGAAATCATTCCAGTAATGATGTGTGAAGTGTTAGAAACAGTCCCGAGCATCTCAGAAATGTAAGAGAAACTGAAATTTTGCCACTCCAGGACTGAGGATAGAATGAGTTTAACTTGTACATCTGGGCTTGCTACCCTAACTGTGGAAGAGGGAAGGAAGAGAGTGAGTATGGCTGGGGCTGGGAGGAGCTGGTTCCCACATCTGCTCCCATCACCACTGCTGCCAGCTGTAACAGGAGGAAGCTCAACTCCAGCACAGGCAAAGCAGTCAGCAGGCCCATGACTATCACTTAGCATCGTTTTGCTTGCTACCCCACTACCACGAATAAGCTCAACTTCATCTGTTCCTAATAACACTCCTCTGAAGGGCCACAATGATGTTTTCTGCTTTGTCTTGAAAGATCTGATTAATCATTTTATCCACTGCATCCCTGCCAGAGTTTTAGTTAACTGTGGCCCTGAAGTCATTCTTCAAGTTGCTGTTTTCCGGATTAGTTCACCATCTTACAAGTTTAACCTGTATTTGAAGAAGCATGACCTTCCATTCTGTGATTGCTATAAGTAATGTCATTCAAAGAGCCCCATAGAGCATATTTTTTAGCTCACTCCAAACCAACTTGCCCTTAGTCTGGCTGCTGTACCATTAGTTACATCCCCTTCACCTTGGTTGCCACAATGCTATTTTCTTCCACATCACTTAAGACTATAGGTTAGAGAATGACTAAGATGTCTCTATACACAAATCAATCAGAAGTTTCATGTGGTTCTGGGAGTCCCAGTTTTCTGAAGTCTCTCCTATTTACTTGCAACACTTCTATTTTGTGGGATGCCTGCCTCCACTTTACACTCCTCCCTGAGTGGAAGAATTAAAAAGGCAAGTCATTTTTCATCTTATGGTTCTTGTGTTGTGTGTGTGGTTTCTACTACTGCAATGCAGTTGAAGATGCTGCAGAGGGATATTTAAACTTGAGCCAAAAAAAAATCTAATTAAAGTAAGGAAGAAATTATAAATGCATTTCTATTTTTAGGATTCATGAAACTTGCCTTAGCAGAACCTTTGGGCTTAAATTAGTAGGCATTCCATTTTTAATTGGAGTATTTTGCTGCCTACGATGGTTTAAAATAAAGGGTGAGTTAATTAGGCATTTATTTGAAAAGTAAAACATTCAGAGAAGCCAGTTTTCAGTTTTGGATATGATATTAATTGCGTAGATAAGGGGGCCAGGAAAAGAGGCAGATGAGCAACAGATAAATGACACTGTTGGACATCTTAGTTAGCTGTGCTTTTTGGGTGCTATTCTTAAGTAATAAGGGCAAGACAGAGATATCACAAAACATATCCCAAAAGAATTCAAAATAGTAGCTTTTCACCCTGCAAGCTGTATGTTCATTTGCATCAGGAGTTGCAGAATCTCTCATGAGTTTTGCTTTGCTTATATCCCACCTGTAGATGAGCTTCAGGGTTGTTGTATTTGTGCTTTTAGCTGATACCCACATTACACATACAATAAAATAAATAGTGATTTGCTGCCCAGGGAGTAGTGTCACTGGCTGAGGTTTTTTGTGGCAGCCAGCAAAAGTAACCAGGGAAAAGGGGAAGTTGTGGAAGGCTCTGTGATGGTCACTGTTCAATGAGCAGCGTCCTGCTGACTGATGTAAACACAGCTGCCTGGGGTGGTGCTGGCCGACCAGGTCTGCTGCTGAGTTCAGGTGATTTTGAATCCAGAAAACTAGTCCTTTTCCCAGTATGCCAGATCACAAAGGAGTTATGTCTGCCCATTGCTGGTGGTTGCCATGCTAGAGGCTGTTTAAGGGAAGAGGAAAGGAGCATTCGAGTTGCAAGACTTGTGTGTTTTCAAGTCCCTGATGTACAGCAGCCTCTGCTCTTACTGCTACTTATTCATACCACCCCAAGAACTGCTAAAGCAGCTACAGAATTTCACATATCAGCAGATTGGGCTTCTGCTTTCTGTGTGAGAGCATCTGCTTAGAAAAACTGAATTGTACTTTTCTCACAAAGGGAGTGACTGGTCACAATGCAGTGCTTTGTTCCTGTCCTGGATGTTATCTTGAGCCATGAGAGCAGGGCTGTTGCTTTGTGTTTCATGTGCTGCATGACCTCCCTCCTGAATGCCCAAGCCCTCAGAGAACCATTATTGCCTCCTGTACATTCTGGCAATCTTAATTACTGCATCAGACCCAGAGTAGATATACAGCTAATCAAATATGATGATGATAAGTGGAGTGATAGGCAGACTAACAGGACTATGGTAGCAATGTCCACTGCGTACAGCTTTCCTGGCACATTGCTTGGAATTAAGCAAAGTCCAGCTCTTCCTAACACTGTATAGCCATTTAGGTCAAATTCAGCCCTGTTGTGTTTAGGAAGCTTTTCCATCGATCTGAACATTTTTCCCTGAGGGATTTGCTGGAGATTAAATTACCCTTTCAGTTGGGATGGAGAGTTGAGGGAAAATTCTCCCAATTTTTTACCCCCATAATGAGTGAGTTTTTAAAGCATGCTTCTGACCCATTTCAGTAATGCCAAGTGACATTGCTTTACTTTACCAAGCACAAGCATGTATTTTAATTTGATAGCTGCAAAATTTGTTTATCAAGGTTGGTGATTGCAGTTAGTTCAGAAGTGATGCAATATTTACTAAACATTGAACATTAGAATTAAAGCAGTGAATACCTGCATCATGGTATTGTAGAGTTTGGAGAAGAATGCTTTTTTTTTTTTAATCTAAATATCCTACTTCCAAGTTTTAATAACTTCCACATTTTGACAGGTTCTCCTTTTGATACAATGCCAGTTGTGCTGAAGTAGCTTACATCTTCCTCGTCAGAGAATGCACAGCCATTGCTATGTTTCCAGTCTTTCTAAAACGTAATTACAGTGGGTTGACATTATCCTTGAAGTGGCAATATAGAAACAGTGATAGCACATCAGGAGTCACTTTGTTCCATTGCTCTTAATGGTGGTATTTGACATCCAAGTTGGAGGATCTTAATAGGCCAATACAGAGAGCAAAGAGGAATGATTGTCTCAAGCCTAGTGCTCTGATCTTTTAAATGAAGATGTTGAGGTGGTAGTTTTCATGGAGACATAGTACAGTACAACAGCACGAGCCTCCCTGGTTTGAGGGAGGCTCCTTGTTACCGTAGGAGATTAGTTAGGTTTCCCTTTTCATTTCCCTCTCCCCTTTTTCATAGCTGTCCTTGTTAGTGCTCTCCTGAAAGCATATTTTGGAAACAGACAATCATCTCCTCCTCCCGCTTTTCCTTTTTTTTTTCTTTTTAACTACTCAAGTCATTTTAGAGATACCATCGCAATGACTTTTCCTGACAACTCTGCCAGGAGGAAATCAAATTAAATGTTCCATTATTAGCCCAGTCCCATTCAGACAATCAAGGCATGATTTATTTATTTTTTAATAATTCCAAGTTCAAGAGCGAAATCTTGGAAAACTATTAAAATTACTCATGTTTTAAAAATGAGATAACTTTTAAGTGCAAATGGATATGGTAATGCTGAAACTTAGAGGTATAATTTCTTATGCAAATGCAAAAGAGAAAAGAATTTTAAGTATATACATTTTAAAATCTAAACTTATGTTGCAGTTCTTGCAAACTTGAAATACGTTGTCTTTGAGCATGCTCTTATAAAATAAATTAAATATTATGTTGGCTAAATGGTAACAAATGAGCCAGTGTTTACCATGGTAAGGAGTACATTGGGGACATAGCCATTAGACAAGGGTAATTTAGTTTTAGCATTATCAGTTAGAAATACTGCAGCTGAGTGGAATATTTTATTACATGAAAACATCTGTAACCAATATATCCCTTGGGAAGCTTACGTGACCTGTGATCTGCTTGGAAAAAAATGTTTCGGTTTTACGAGACTGTTCAAAAGCAAGTATGCGCAGCAGGCCATGTCCCAGCGAATCTGGAAAGGGCTCCCTCCTCTTTCTGTACCTCCTGGAAATTTCTGGGAGCCATAGCAATGTCTCTGCATTCCAGGCTGTAGTTTTCAAACTCACTCCGTAACATGTGGCACTGAAAAAGATCTGGGAAAAGCACGCAGATCTGCACACTCACCTTATCTGTCCCGTGCAGCATTTACACACAGTTATCCCTGCTATGTAGTCATAGCGAGGTTTGGATCAAAAAGCACAATGCAGACACCTGAAAATGTAGTTATGTTCTACTAAAGTGTGCTGGTGATGCAGGGCAAATAGTATCTTTAATTTATTTCTCAGGCCCTCCTGTGTGCCTTCTTATGGCTGTTTTTTTTCCTTTCTCCTTCAATGAAGCCAGAATATGTCATCCCAGTTTACATTTGCAAAGCAGTCGCCTTCATAGCGCTTTGGCAGGAAAACAAAGTACCCAGCTGCCGAGGGCTGCCAGTTAAGGCCTGGGAACTTGGGGAGTGAGGAAGATGGGCAGATAGACAGCCTGAACTTGACAGCCCATTAGGTACCTGACCTTCTGCTTAAATGACTATTGAATTCTTGAAGATGTGGATTAATGCTTTCTTTTGTTCTCCGAGTTCAGAGGTGACATCGGCACATAGGCCAATTAGAGCCAGCTTTGCCATGGGGTGCTGTATGGAGAGCAGTGTCTGAACATGCTATTTCTACAAAGAGGAGCTACTGAGGAAAACTGCAACTTCTTTACAGAGAGGGAAAAACCGCCACATTCCCCCAGGATCTCATGGCAGTATAGCACTTCACAATTAGAGGCAAAAGTACTTAGTTTTAGTTACTTGGTTACTGCCTACACCCAGCAATCAAAATTGGCCAGTTTATGGCTATAGGCTACATGTGCATGTTCCAGACCATAATATGTCAAGTGCTTTTTTGGCATAGGCTACAAAAGTAATAGTTTTTATGCCAATTAAGACAACAGCATTGCTTTCTGGCATCACTTTCAGTTTGCACTTTCTACATGTAGCTCTGCAGCCGCTGAGGCCCAAATGCAGCAGAGTAGGGGGCATTTATCAGTCAAAACCTCTTTTTTTTTCCTTTAAATTAGAGTGAGCTAGTGCTTGTTTTTAAAAGGTCCATCTTGTTTGGGGAATATTCAAGCCACAGTATTGTCCATAAAGTCCTCTATCAGTGCAAGGGTAGAACAAATCTTTACAGGCATAAGAAAGCGGAATCTGTGGGCTCTTTTGTCTGTTGTGATAATACTGTGGCTGGGATTGGACTGACTGTGAAACTGAGTGTAATTCATCCCAAAACTTCCATCTGTTTGAAAGATAGGAAAAGTGTGTGCTAACAGGTTGGTGGCAGCGCATGCTGGGAGATATAGAATTGGAAAGAGCAAAAAGTCTGTTTTGACCTAGGAAGCAGAGGTGCTGTAATGAAGGCAAGTCATTCCCTGGATAGAAGATCATTCCTTTCCAGTACCCTAAGCAGCACTTTCCACCCTGCAAAGCGAATTCCTGTGAGACAGCGATGTTCCTTTTATGTAAGGAGAAAAATGAGTGTGAAGATCCAGAGAGTGAAACTTTGTGTATCTCAGGATTTTACCTCTTATTTTCCAAGAGATGAAGGTTTTATCTCAGTATGTATTTCACATTCTCAACAAAACAAATGAAGCTCACCTGGAAGCTGGGCCTGTATAAATAGGATTTCCCATCTTTAAATGGTGCGAAAGATAAGCCTGTTCTCAGCTGCTGGTGAGTGCTGGTTTCAGGAGCCAGCCACTCTGCCTGCTGCTGTACACAGCAGGATGGGTCTGGCAGCTCAGGGTACATCGGGGCAGGATAGGTCTGGCTGCTCACCCCAAGTGTGAACTGGAACCCTGTTTCTCTAAGGCAATCCACACTGTGCCCTGCATCATGGGCAGATACTCCCAGGTTAGTAGTGACCAGTCGCTTCTGTAAGTCATGTAACTGCTTTAGTATTAGCCATATTGCAGTACATGGCAAATGGTACTCTTCTGCTGGGACTCTGTGCAGAGCCGCAGTTGCTCTCAAAACTGAAGATGAGTTTCATGGCTGTATTTTATCCAGGTACGAGACAGTCCCAGGCAAGGCAAGGCATGACACGGTTTACCAGACTTTGTTTGGAGAAAGCTGCATCGTTTATCATGGAGGAAGCCACATCATTTAACATTCCTGACCAGAAAGGGTTTCAGTTCTGAGATCAGTGCACAGACAATGTCTAGAAATGGGACAGCTTGTTTTGTCTAGTTTTTTGAGTCTGCTAATGTCAGAAGGTAGAAAGTTCAAGTCTAATGTTACTGGCTGCGCTCTCTCTGTTCTCAGCAGACAGGATATGGAGAAGGCTGTGGGCAAAAGCACCAAAAACAAGGGCAGCGAGAGGAATGTAGAGAGGGAAGGGGAAGGTATGTTGTGTACTGAGGGAGGCAGGTAAGCCTCCCATTTGCAGCAGAAATGTGTTGCAAAGTCAGTGTTTTCACAGTGTGTAAATATCCCTGAATGCCTCATGCAGAGGAGCTGGTAACAGAGCACTCAGGAAGCTCTTTGATAAAACACCTATCTCATTTCTTAACTTCTCTACTGTGATTCAATATCTAAAAGGCAATGAATGTTCACCCACCGGGGGTACTTTTAAATCTCTGACATTTCTGTAGACAGATACTCTGAGTCCTTTCGTAAATAAAAACAAATATGTACAAATGCAACTTTTTCTTTGAAATGGTGTAAAGGTTTACCTGGAGAGAAGTGATTAAATAGGAGGAAAGCAGAGTAGCATCAGACCATGGACATGACAGTGACTGATTCCTTGTGTTTTGCCCCACTGATTCCCACGCACTCTAACCCAAAGAATTGAGTTAAGGAATGTTATAAATTAACATACGCTAAGTTTTCAGTTGTGGAGCAATGAGTGATTTACGCTATTCTTCCACTGACAGCACCTTATGTCACTGGAGTGCTGTTTAGCAAGAGGTGTTTAGTTCTGGTAATCCCCAGGAAATCTGCACATTGTTTACCGAAGGCCACTGTTTTTTAAAGGAGAAAGGTGCTCTGCCAGGAGACCTGTAGCATGTCAGGGTAGAAAAATGCTGCTTCTGGTGGCTGGGAGGAAAAAGGGATATAAAAGCACATGCCTTCGTGGTAAGCATGTGGAGGTAATTGGCCAAGCCATGGTATTATGCTTCCAGAAATGAGAGGGCAGTCAGGCCGCTGCTTTCGTGAATCTTACTCTCAGGTATGAAGACAGAAGTTTCTGAGGAGCACATCACTTCTTGCAGCTGATGACAGATCTTGCTGCAAGATCTTGTCATACCTGCAGCAAACAAGGCTAAGAGGCAGCTTTGCTTTTCTTTCCTCTGTTGTTTCATCCAGATGGACAAAACTGGGGGGTTTAGTTTGTTCTGAACTTAATATTGCAGGATTCTTTATTGCCCTGCAAACTTTCCACTTAAACAGTTTAGTGATTTTAAATGTTTAATGATCTTTGTTACCTCTGCAATCCACTTACATTAATGACTTTTCTTTTGTGCTACTTGGCGTACAAGGTGAAACAAATGAAGAGCTGCATTAGTTATTCATCAGCGGATGAATTTCTGTTGCTGTAACTATGTTTTGGGTTTGTAGATGTCTTTGCATAAACTAATTGATTTTAATCACAATATTCCAAGTGGGTTTAATTAATAATTCAAATATAATTGTTTTGGGAAGTTCTTTAGCCTTATCCTGGGCAGCTGGCACTTGAAAACAGAATTTGGCAATGATTTAACTTCAAAAATATGGAGTTGGTTTTCTGCAGCTGCTATAAAATGAAATTAGTAACTCAAAGGTGTGGGATTTTCTTTGGATTAAAGGTTAATCAAGACCAAATCCAATTGTGCTCTAATCTAAAATTAAACATGGGAAAAAAAAGCAGAGTAGGGGACAGGGAGTTTCCTAAGCCTTTCACACCTCTGTGTGGCTGAGGAGGGGAGGGAAGGAGGAGGGAGAAGTTAGTGCCAAAGCAATCACATCTTTTATCTCAAGAGCTGTTTTCAGCAAGGTATGCTGATCTTATTTTCCATCCTCCCACGCTTTGGATAGGAGTTTTGGGAAAACTTTATTCTTCCTTTGCTGTGTATGGATGTAATGGAGGTTTCAGTACCAGGGGACTACCAGCCTTTCAGGCAGGCTAGTGGTTTGACTCACCACAGAAGAAATTAAGGTATGTCTGTTCAAATAGGAAGCTGATTTACCGTGAATTGTCAAAAAAATCTGCTTTCTACACTAGTGTTCCAGACTCTAACCGCTGTGTGTGGAGGGAAGCACTGCCTGTCAAATACAGTTTTCCCATGGATGAGAGAGCGTTTTTAACACTGTAACAGTACAAACAAGTGGCCTTGCGGTAGCGGGGGAGTGGGGCGTGGGATGGAAATAGGGCGAGGGCAAACGCTCTTCCAGACCAGAGCTGCATCCCCTCTGTGGAGGTCCTGCACTGGCTTGCACAGATCACTGGCAGCTGCCAGCATTGGCAGCAGGGAGCTGGTGGCTCTGTCCATCTCCTGCTGCACATCTCCATCCTTTAAAACCCCTGCTGCCCTCCCAGTGAGGGGATTCTCTCCCATCAGCAGCAACACAGCATGCCGCATCGAGGATGAGGGTGAGGATGAGGCCTCCCAGTGTCACCACTGCCCTGCCTGGCCTGTGCCGCTGCACCACCCCCAGACGGGGCATGGGGTGCTTCCAGCCTTGCGTGGAGCCAGTTTCAGCAGCTTTAATTACATCTGCGGTTTGGATCGCTTTGCTTGGCCATTAAAATCCATTTCACAAAGAGTAGTATTGAAACAAGCAAGGAATATTTGTGGCGGCTGTGGATTTCCTCCAGGCCTACAGGAAGAGTAAATTAGTTACTGAAAAACTTGACAGTTTGTCCCAAGTGCTTAACTCTTTCCTCTCTGGAAACTGCCTTTTCAGGGGCAAACTTTAAAAGGAAATAATATGCTCAATGCTTGTTTTTATACTCCCCCCTCCCCGGTAGAGCTGTAATTGCAAAACCAGCCAAGAATGATTTGTTTGAAGAGGAAGTGTGGGAACTTCCTTTATAAATATTGCCTTTCCCTTCGTGTGGATCCAAACCTGGCTTCCTCTGCTGGAGGGAAAAAAGAGTGCTTGAACTGAGCAATAAGCACTTCTTCCCGTACCTCGTGCCTCATGTAAACATCAAGGAAAGGAGCAGGTTGTTAGCCAGGAAAGGGCTGAAGGTGGCTGGACCATTGGATCATCTGGGTTTTGTTGAGCTGTTCCCTGTTGATGTCAGTGGCTGCAAACATGAGTGTCCTCTGCTTGGGAGTGCCGGGCAAGTTAAGGTCCAGTGGAGAGGGGGTAAAAAATCAGTGTTTGCAGAGCCCGTGATTACAGAACCTGCTGTGACTTGCTCTGCAAGATAGGGCAGTATCAGCCCCAAGCCCTGCTGCTATCGCAGTTTGGAATGGTTTCTTTAAAAAAAAACAGCACAACAAAACTACCCAGCAGAAGTATGTTTCCTAGTGAAGCCTGCACCCTTCCCCCAGCCCAGAAATACCTCTGAATTATCTGCAGAAGAGGGGTTCTTCCACCAGAACAGCTGCTACACAGAGGGAAGTATCTGTGCTCAGCAGCAGCAGGTAGGTTAAGCTCTCAGGGCAGGAAGCAACTTTTAACCTGGCAGGCAGAGCTCTGCTGGGCTCTTGTGCTTTTATGGGTTTGGTTTTGTTGTGTTTATTTTTTTTTTACTAAAGGGCACACTATCAGAGCATATGGGCTCCTTGGGTGTGAAGGCGGCCAGCTTGGCCTGGCCTGCTAGCATAAATCAGTGCAGATGATGGGAATCAATGCAGGGGGTCTGGTTCCCAGCTCTGAAGGATTCTAGGTTAGGAAGACAGCTCACAGAGGAAACAAGGGGGGTTGGGAGGACTGGGCTTATTCCCTGAGAGGCACTGAAAACAAGAAGAGCCCTTCTGCCTGGTTTGAAGGGGGCAGTGTGCTCATATTGCTGATAGTTAGGCAGGGTTGCCTTGTTCCTCAGTTTTGATGGGCAAATAAGACACCCCTTGTATTTAAGCTTGGATTGCCATGGTGCTTTCTGATCAGGCCAGCAAGAGGCACAGCCAGGCCACTGCTGTATTAATGAGAAGGTTCTGATTTTTACACATTTCTCAGTGGGGAAGGTGAAATTTCACTTGAGCTTCAAACCAGGTGGCTTTGCAGTGGTTCCCTTTTGCGCTTTTAGAGGCAAACAAAAGAAATAAAATTTGCAGTGCAATGGTCTATCCTGGGAAAAATCAGTCACAGTCAGAAAAGACACCAGAAAACTCCACCAATCCATCCATATGGCCTCTGGCAAGGCTTGCCTGGCTCGCCGTGCCAGGAGTCCTCGCAGAATCTCATACTCTGCTCCAGAGGAATTGGTGTCCCAGTGAGGGGTGTAAAAGGTCTGGAAAGTGAACCTTGGGTGATTTTTACTTTTTAAATGAAGATTAAAAATAAAGCTCTCGGCTCTCCACTACAATTGCTGTCTCTCACTGTTCCTCCTGCACTTTCTTCTCTGTTCAGGGTCTTGCATTTAAAGCCCTACAGTGTTCAGAATAAGCTCTGCATCCTTTTATGCTTTTCCTCTTGTGTTCCACATCATGGAATCAACTGCTGCTATCAACTTATGTCACTTATTATCTCTCACCAATGCCTCATTCGCCATTTAATGATTTTTTTCCCTTTTATCTCCCTGCACATAGCATTTTTTCCTCTCCTTTTTCACACTCCCACTGTCATGCCTGCTCCTTTTCCAATAAGGCAGGCTACATTTTGTAATTTAGGGAGTAAACCTTCAAATTCTTGAGCGAGAACTCCCACCGACTACGTGATGAAGAGGCTGCAGGACTGGGCCCTAGTTTGGCAGCAGTATGGTGAAAGCTAGTGAAGCCAATTTGAAAGCAGTCTTAATTACCTTGGTGGTTTGGATCGCTTTGGTTGACTATTAAAATGCATATTTCTAAGGCGAGGTGTGCAGCAATGGCATTGTATAAATAATAAAGAATTTCAGGAGCTTGATATAAAAGATTTTATAGAGGTAATATATTACCTCCAGTTGAGAGAAATGGAAGGCACTTTAAAATCAGTTTTACTAGCACCCTGTGTTTAAAAAAACCCACCTTCTTTTTCTTTTTGTTTAATCTCCTGTGGAAGTCTGGGCATGTTTGAGGCTCCCAGGATCCAATTTCATGTAGTATCCTATTTCAAATCCAGGCCAGAGCAGATCGATCAAAAATCAGTGCTGTCAGAAATAAAACTGCCTGTGGAATGCCTTCAACAACATGAAGATGAAAGGGGGAATGTAATACAGCAGAGAATGATTTTCTTTTTTGAGGTGGGAGGCTCTGAAGCAAGTGTCCTTGAATGTCACACAATTTACCTTGATTGAACAGTGATGGTCATAGGACAATTTTGGTGATTTTTTTGTGTTCTTCAGTCAGTAGTTAACAGCTGTGCTTTGTTAAGGGGGCTGGTGTGGGGTGGTTGTTGCTAGGGTTGTTTTAAGCCAAAGAGGCAGCTGTAGAATATTTTATGGCAAGCACAGAGCTATCTGTAGGCCTGCACATCGCCAGAATAACATGAGATTGCTAAAAATTCTTGTCAGTGAAATACTTACTGGTATTTTGGAACAACTGAGCTACTTCAGTACTTTGAAAGCGGCTGGTGAATGCAAACTAGTCTAACTGATCTGGTTTATGTTGGTTTTTACATTCAGCACAAACATAGATGGCAGTCTGCTTCATTTTGCAGTATATCTCTCTCTATATTCTTCTCTTCCATGGCCCTCAGAAGCCAAAGTGAAAAAAAGGAAGATTATCTGAGAATTGAGAACAGAGGGAAACAGCAATATCATTTTAGGACTTGGAAAGAATAGGAGGGTGAAGGGGAAAGTGGCTTTGTGAGTTTTGGGTAATTTTGATTTTTGGGTAATTTAAAATACTGTGCCAGTAATGCGTTGAAATCCTGGAAAACAAAGAGTAAACTTCACTGCGTAACGGTGGTCTCTGTCCTGTCACCTGCACTAGGTGATGCTCATGACATGGGGTGCATCTTGTATTGCTGGGAGACCGCCAGCTTGCACACTAGGCCCCTTGCGCGGAGCATGTGTCACAGCGGCTGGCCTCAGCCCCATTTGCTGTCAGAGCAAGGGAGGAGGCTTCAGAGAAACATTCAGTGTCCTCACACATTGAAAGAGTGCTGCCTAAAGCCAGCCGAGAGAGTAACGGGAAAACAGGAAGCACAAAGAGCATTTGAATTTATTTTACACTCTGCCCCTTGGACAATAAAGGCTTGTCTGTTTGGGACCCTGAGCATGGTGTGCTCTTCACAGATAGATACGTATAAATGTATTGTAACTGAGCAAGGCTAGTTAAATACACAAGCTCATCAAAGGGGAAGTGTAAGTGACTTTGCATAAGAGTGTGTTGGTTGCTCCTGTAGCTGTTTCCTGTGTTAATGCATTAATGCACATATGCATATCCAAGACAGCGGTGCTGGCCTGTGGAAACTCTTACTTCAGTGACTGTAGGATTTCACCTTTGGTCTCCAAAGCAGCACATGTTTTGTAAACTACTTGATGATTAACCTTCAGCTACAATATAATTGGCAAGTGTTTACTTAATAGTCAGAGATTGGGTTCCTGCTTGCAGGCAGCCTTTCTTGCTCAGGAAGCTGTGTGATTTAGAAATGAAAGATCTGCCTTGGCAACTTTCCGAGAAGTCCACTCTGGTCTCCTGACAGATGTGGAGAAAGCAAAGTGCTTGATGAAAAGGCCAATAAGATGGCTGTTGAGAGTCTGCATGTGGTCATCTTAAGGACTGAAAAGACTCTGCTAAGCTACTAAAGAGCAGTTCATTACTGTGTCTTTATGCAGAGTATATTGAAGATATTGATGAAGTTTTCACTAATTTCTGAATCTTTTTAGCCAGTGGGCACAAAATTAAGATTTTATTCCGTTACGGACTGAGGATATTCACTTTATCAAATCAGACTCCTAGCAACTGGGATGCCTCTCTAGCCAACAAGAAGAGAACGAAACCCAGTTTCTACTGCCTTCTGGAAGAACCTATCTTCTTCCTTTGGCTGTACTGCATACAGAGAAAGTACCAGGTTTGATGAAACACCTACACCAGCATGTGTAAACCTCCTGTACTGTAATATAAGTTACTTCTCACAGGATTCATTTTGAAACAATTTGCCAAATGGCATCTGAAAAGTCATGGGCACAGACTGTACTGTGTATGGTTTTGCATTTGTCTCCTCAGCCCCCTGAAACTCAAGTTGGAGATAAAATATAAATATACGGAGATATCTCTAATGTGTATCAGTTCACCTAACATGTAGAAAAATTCTGATCCTCTCTTGTTTGCATATGGTGTTGAGCTTAGTTGTATAAACTAGCCAGGGCCATTGCAGGTGTGCTTAAAAGACAGCCTGGAGTTCTTTTTGATATTTGATTTGTAAAGTCTCATTTTCATGAGAAAAAAGTACAACTATTACTGTGCTAAAAGTCTGCCTCTCCTATTTGCTGTTTTAGCATTCACAGGTAACTAGAATATTTAAAATAACAGTGTAGCATGGCGTTTATGGTATGAGTTTAGAACAATGGTGTTAATTTGCAACCAAAAAACCACATTTGGTGTGTTTTGTCACTTTGATGGTCTGAGATGAACCCTGTTGCCTCATGTGAGTGGCAAGGCAGGGAACAGTTTTGTCCCATATAAATTGTAAGGTTTGATAAACTATGGTCTGAAAAGGCTGGAAAAAGTGCTACTCATCACTCCTCCACTGATTCTCGCCCTAATATGTGAGATGCTGGATCTCAACCTGTTGGCAGTTCGTAGGATAGCATTCCTGAGGTTTGATCTTCTATTGAAAGGGCAGAAGTACTTTGTGTTAGTACGTTTAATTCTGTAGTTAAGAAATCTCTGGAAAAATCTATAAAGAGATAAGGTATTTAGTCTCCTTAGACTAAAGTGAAGGATGTCCATAAAGGGTAATTGAGCACAAATTATTGGGTTTCAGTTTTGGGTTGTGATGGTCTTAGTTCTTACAGTGTATCTGTAAAACTCACATTTCAGTTTGAGACTTTTAAGTTTTAAGAACACAAAACTCCAGCATGTGTGGGATTTCCATTTCCTTTTTTTTTCTTTTTATTTTTTATTTTTTCCCCCAAACAAAGAGCAAAATGAAAGGGCTGAGTGAAAGCAATTCTTCTTTTAAGGTATATCTGGCAATATTAAACACTTCCATTGTTTTTTTAATATTCTGTTAGGTTTTGCACAGGGTTGATCAAGCTCTTTTCGTAGTGCATAAAACTGTGGTCTAAAGGATGGGGGTTGACTGGAAACCAAAGGAAAAAAAATAGTTTAAGCTGTCTCAGATTTAAGTGTAGTGAAGGTAGAGCCATGTTCAGCAGCTTCAAGATAATGAGGATACTAAGCCTGAGGTAGACAAATGGAGGACACAGAAAGGAAGTCTGGTGGAGTAATAGAACTTTGGAGATCATGTGTTAGAAGTGGAGTAGTTGTCTCTGAGGTCAAGGAAGTGGAGAGGACAGAATGGAGATGACCAAGAGTGACCTAAGCTGGAGAGCTGGAGGTGTGGGAAGATAAAGCATTGGCCAGATACTGGAGTGTAGTAGTGTGATACAGAGTTAATTAGAGATGTAAATACACTGCAGTGTTTAGAGTCTTAACCTGACATTTGATATCACCCTAAAGTTTTCAGTAGTGAATTCTATATCTTGTTTCCATATGGACATGATCTCAGTGTTGTAACATAGCTTTCCCAGCACTAAAATGTGAAGATCCATCTTCAAAAGCAAGCTCAAAAAGCAGTATGTAGTGTTATCCTATGTGCTCCATCCTACTGAGAGCACTGTGCTTGTTAGCTCAAAGGACGGATAGAAGTTCCGTGGGCAAATGTAAGAGAAGTATCTGCTCCATGTGTTAGAGCTGAAGGCTCAGGGGAATTAAGTCCTGTGTCTGGGAACTGGATAGCACAACTTTCTATCCCTGACCTAATGCCTGCCCTTTCTAACAAATAAACAAAAGCCTCCCTCGAAATGTGGTTTATGATCTGGTTTTAGCTCTAGAAGCAAAAGGAAGGTTTGAGGGGGGTGGAGAAGCACTCAGTATGCTCTTACTTATGGCATCGTCGGCTTTCAGCTCCTCAGGACACGTGCCATACTTTGTTCCTTGCAAATTTCAGAAGCCACAATCACCCCAGCATCCACAGCACTGGAGCCACACGTCATCTACTTGCAACGTTTTGCACTTGGACACAACTGATCAGCCAGAGTTGATCATCTTTTTGAAATGATGATATATGAGACACTGACCTTAAGTAGAGAGGCACAGCTGCCTGATGAGGGAGAGGCCGCTTGCAGGATGGGGAGGTTGTTTATGGTTGTCCTGTCTCTACTGGCTTATTGACCTGTCCTGATGTTCTTAACTGCTTGATGTGACCTTGGTGGTCTTCGTCTTTTTGTCCTAAAGGAGTATTTTGATTAGAAAGGCAGAAATTGTGTCATATGAAAGGTGGGAGCAGTTAAGCGCATTCAGATTGTGGTGGGGCAGGATAAGAGCTAAATGTAGTCTAATGGCAGTAATCTTCCTTCTGTCATCTGTGGGTTATGGAGGGAAGAAGGTGTTTCCACTGAAAAGCAGCTCAGGGAAGATTGATTCCTCCTCCAGAAAGTGATCCGTGGCAGGACCCTCTCTGTCAAGCCAGTAGAGAGAGAAGAAACAGGAAAATCGCCTTCTTATACTAAATTTAGCTTGCGTGAGCATCCACCTACCCACCTGCTCTCTTTGTGCTCATGATATCTGTCAGCTCTAAAGGACAACTCCCCTATGACATCTAATTACTTTCGACTTCAGGTCAGTCTGCAAGAGCCTCCGGCTATCAGAAGACCTGTGATAGTTATGTGTATTCCTTTAGTTCCTTTAGTTCAAGCAGTCCGTTTTGACTGGCCAGCTGGCCAAACACATACCATGAAAGACCAGTTCCTGGTGGTGCTCTATGCAAAATACTGAAAAAGAGCTACAAGCAGAAGCTAAAAGGGAAAAACAAAACCAAACAAAAGCAGGAAGCCTTGTGGCAGATGGTACCACCTGTGTCCATCTAAACCTAGCCAAAGCAGTGTGCCATTTAAATGGAGAAACCTGGAAAATCTGATGACTCAGTCTGAATAAACTGGGAGACAGTGAGTATGATTTCTGGCTCACATCCCAAGCATCTTATGAAAAAAGCTTCCTATTTTATAACACAGAAAATTGAATACAGTTTGGTAGCATCATTCTCTGGCACAGCTGATTACCAACTACAGACTAAAATGCCTGGTGTACCCATGTGAGAACATAAGTAGTCTGATGACTCTCTGCTGGTTCCTGGGTTATGGTTGAACCAGTTTTCCCAATAAATAAATTTCCAATGTTATTAGCAGGGCACATACCTTTATTACTGGGAGTATAACTGGCTGGACACAACAGTCAGGGCTGACAGCATTCTGTTCTTTTCCTAGGCTCAGCCACGTACTAATGTCCATGCACTTCAGTTGTTGCATCTGCAAAGTTGAGATGTGAACCAACTGTGGAAGAAGTGCCCAATTCACCATTCAGCAATGCTTGCAAAAATATCCTAAAAAAGAGAGGGAACATGGATGTATAAAGGGAACTCCTCAGTGGGATGAAATCTTGTTTCCTTGCTGACTACCTCCACCTCCTTCCTTCTTGGCTGTTGTTGACAATCTTTCACATCCCTTTGCACTTCCTTTTACTTCTGTGTTTCCTTTTCCTTTGCATGCTTAAGTTGTGCAAGATCTGTTCTTCCCTTTCTCAGTAAGACATTTAAAGAAATCTGCCCTTTCCCTTGGCCCTGAAGTCTAAAGTTTTTTCTGTCCATCTCTTGGCTTGGCTGCTTTACTTACACACTCCTTCTGTGACTTCCCTCAATCCCAGCCCAAGCCTGTACTCTTCAGTTAGGCGTTATCATGCAGCTAAGGTATAAACATCTCACCCCATCTCTTCTCCCATGTCCCTCATCTCATGGTTTTGCTGAGTATCCTGTTTCATCCACGTGGTGAGGGTGCAGGGTCCCTCAAACAGCTTTTGCCTGGAAAGGGATGAATGTACATAGTCTTAAAGAATGTGTTACCACAGCAACTGGATATGGGGAATCCCATTGGCAGTTAATATTAAATCCCATTGGTCATTAATAAAATAAACTTGGTTTAGTGCTGGGCTACCTCAGTGAACACAAAGGAAAAATAAAAGCCCTGCTGATGTTTGTGGCTTACTTCCATAGGGAGCCAGTGTTATACAAGTCTCAAAGTCAGGTTCAGCTGAGATGAGATGGCTTTGGAGAAAAGGTGGTGGATTTTGCCAGGTGTTTGGGTTTCCCTTCCCGGGAACTGCCATGTGGTGATCTCTTAGTGGGTGTAGCAGTTTTCACTGCAAACTGTTTGAGTGGGCATCACGTGTTGCTAAAAAGTAACTGGGAAATGGCTGCACGTAAGAAACAGACTGGGGCATTCAGCACACGCTACATCTACTGACTGCGATATTTTTTCAAGGACAGTTGTCATCTTCACATCTTTACAATCTACATGAACCCTTTGTTATCACTTTTTGGCATATACAGTGATGTTAAGGAGTATCAGATGGTATTTTATCCTTCCCTAGAGGGACAGACGCTGTTTCTCTTCTATTCTTAAATGTTTGATCGTGGGAGGTGCTGAGTACTGCCATTGATATTAGTGTGATCAAGCTCTAGCTAGAAGAGTGCCAAATCATACAATACCCCATCTGTAATGCCAGCCATTCTCTCTCGTAATATATCAGTTGAGCTTTTAGTTCTTCACTAATTAGTTGTACATCTGTGAGCAACTGTCCATCTGATTTATTATCCGAACAGCTATTGAAATACTGAACATTGCCCAATTTCGCCTCAGGATTGAAAGTTATGGTGTGCTAAAGTTGTGTTTAAAATGTAATAAAATGGACTATATATAAACAAATTGCAAGTTTATGAGACACTACAGATGATCTTCAATCAATATTTTAAAGTTCATAAAATTAAGGTGATTGAGCATAGCTTAATGCATATGAATATCTTTTTAATTGCTGCCTTCTTTTATTTAGGAAGAAGATTAAAGACTGTCCTGGAAAATAACTTGAGTGTAGTGAAGAAGACTTAGTGGAAAAGTGAATGTAAGTATTTTGCAGCATGTGTCAATTATTTATGTTTGCAAACCATTGACATTGGTGATATTATAAATCACGCTAAATTGGCAGCCTAATTTACCAAAAAGACCACTTTTAGTATGGCAAGAATGCTGAGTCTGATCATGGCGCATATGTGTGTGAGGTATAAAATGTCTATTATGTGGTTTTAAGTATAGGTCTGTAGGTTATATATACTTAAATGCTTTTAACGGAGCCACGTGCTGTTAGCTATTTGCATGCTTATGAACTGCTCGCAGGAAAAATGTCAACATGAAGTTGCCACTAAGTGCCCCTAAAAGGAAAAAAACCCACCGCTACCCCCGTATAAATACTCATGGGGATCCTTAAATTCTGTAATGTGGATGCATTTTGCATTTCTAGAGGAATTTAGTTTAACTTCAGATAATGCAGCCAGTTTATAGTATTTTTCTGTATATTCACCCCAAAGATGTGAGTTTATAGTAGAAGAAGATTGCACTGTGGATTGGCAATTCAATTTAGAGTGAAATACAGTGGCTGCAAGTTCCAGGCTAAGTGCATCATTGCTCACTTGAGGTCACTTTTTCAAACCTGGAGTCAATAGTTCTCTAACTATAAGAGCTTTGGTTCATTTTCTAGACCCTTTTGAAACTATTACTTTGCTGGTGAATACACCATTCTTTTTCTTAAAGTAACTGCTTTCCCTACCTGTATTTCATAATAATGTGAACTCTCTAGCTGTCTGCATGAACATGCTTATATGTAGGTACATATTTGTGTGTGAAGCAAAGCCGTATCTCTACAAATCATACCACAGGAGGCTTTGAGCAGCTCTGGTGTACAGGCTAGCATTAGTCATGAGCTGCAAGCTGCCACAGATTCATTCCAGGATTTTTTCATATCACATTTTTCCCACGATCTCACCTTCCATTTTCCAGAGCATGCCTGATGAGTTTGGAAGCAGCCAACTAAGCCTTTCCAAATGCTGGATAAAGTACAGAATTCATGACTTAGATGTCAAATAGGACAGTGATCCTGTCTGAAATATCTAACAAGCTGGGACAGTTTTAATTTTAGCCTTTGGACTTTTATAAACTTGTCTTCTAAAATTACTAACTGACCAATAGTACTGAAACAGTGAGATACTGCAGGAACATTGTGAAATGCTGCCTGGCTTATATAGAGTTGTCTAGGGATACAGAGTTGCTTGAAATGAAGATCCGCAGATCTGACAACACTGAACCTAAGCTAAAGGTTTAGAAACAAGGCTGTGCATTGACTCTCCATATTTGGCCCAGTTTTAAACCTATATAGGCTTGTAAGATACAAAATGAAATCCTTAAAACCTTCTGGTGTGTATTGAACAAAACAAAACAAAGTTTGAAGGCATTTACTGGCACCTTTCGCTTTGGTTGCTTCATGGTCCTAAATGTGCATCTCATTTGATCTTGTTCAGGTCAGTGGCACCTCTTGGACAGTTACACATGGGTGTGATGAGTTTGTACATGTGAAAGTTTTTCTTGAGTTACTTTCACATTATTTTCACCAACCTAATCTTTATCTGTTTCTCCTGGGAATCTTGGGAAAAAGCACTGTTGTCTTTAGTTCCCTTTTTTTATTTTGTAAAATAAGCAGAATATTTGGGATTTTTTTGTAGGTTTTTTAGTGCTTGTTTAGCAGGAAAGTGCTGTTTGAATGTGGGTTGAATTGTAAAAGATATCTGCCCAGTTAAAATGTCATTTCATATATGTATGTGTGTGAAAACAGATAAAAGACTTGAGGTAGAGCTGTATTTCAGGGAGCAGTGGACTGTTAACAGTGTGAATATTAGGTGATCATGAAACTGGCAGGAGAATGAATACATCCCTGTGGAGAGATGAATACTAGCACTTTGTCCCTGATGTTAAAATAAATATGAACTGCAGTAGATGTTACTTTTCTGATAATTTTGTGCGTGTTTAGACTGGGCTTTTAAATGGAAACCTTCTTTTTGATCTGGCTCTTGCAGCTGTCTGACATTAGTCTATGAAGATGCTGTTTAGACTTCTAGGATTATAAAGTATTTGCTGAAAAACAGAGCCCATCCCAAAAATGTCCACCTTAGTTTCATGATCCAGCCTGGTATCATAAAATTGTTATTTATAAGAACTTGGCTCCTATATAGTAAATGCTATAAATAATTCTCAACAGCATTTGGATATGATTCTATGATAGCACGGTAAATAAGGCATAGAGTCACACTGAGTGAGAGAAAAATAAATATTGAAGAGTTTCTAGTTCATTAAGTAATGCCTATGCTCCTATGCTGCGCATGAAATGAGGCAAGGGAAACAGGGAAAAAGTCTCCCATCATAGAGGCTATTGTGAAAGATTTGCGTAAGAAACTTTAACTCTAGTATTTTCTATATATGACAGTCAATTGAATTGGAGTCCCTAGAGTTACCTCTGAGACTCATCTTTAGATCCATAGGACTTAAGTCACCAAAACATGGGGTAACATTTGTTCAGTATCTTCTGCATGTCTTGGTGAGAACAAGACGTGGGCTTTGCAAGATGTTCTTATGGAATTTGTGCTGTCATCATCACGAGACCCTAAAGGGCTTTCAGCAGGACTGCACAGGGGGTGCATCTGTCTTCATGCCTGTGCCTTCTGGCATCTCTTCCAGTACCTGTGCCACATCTTTTTTTCTTTCCCTTTGGCTCCATCTTCCCAGTGTTGTCTGGCTGACAGCAAGGAAAGTACTGCAGCTCCAGGAAAGATGATAAATCCAGACTACCAGAACGAGTAGCCTGGGACACCAGGTCAGGCTGTAACTACCAGCAGTGGCAGCCACAGGAAACCCCTCCATAGTGATCTCTTAAGAGTGTGCAAGAACAACTTATTTGGAGACTTCTGCTACTGTTTTCCCATATGCTATCAAATACAATCTTTTATTTCCCTCTAATCTGGGTTTATGTTCACTAGGCCATATAAAGGCCAGATGTCATGCCTTTGCTGCTAGATCTTTGAGACAAGCACGCTCATGGTCAAAGTCCTGCCCTTAGTACTGAGCATGGAATGGCTGGGAGAGAGCTGGGTCCATAGGCCAGCCTTGGCTGTACATCTTTCTTTGGCAGCAGCCAACATATGTGACCTATCTAACAAAAGCATTGCTTAGCTTTGAGCATATTTCATATCGCTGGCTACAGATGAGCCTGTAATAGAGTTTTGCCCATATGTTGGCACTTTTTCCTCTATGAAGAAACGAGGCCATGCTTTACCAGTAGGTGCAGTACTTGAATATCTGCAATGTGTTATAAACTTCTCATACTTCACTTTGAGACCTGCCTTGTAAAAAATAGTAGTAGGTTAGTTATAAAAAGGTGGCTTATTGAGCGGATGTCCTTTCTCCTTACATTCAGTAACATTTGACCTAAGTCTACAGGTCTGGCTACAAGACCCACAGGAGAGAAGATTCTTGCAATGAAATTTAGAGGTATCCATTGAAAAACAGATCTGCATGTCAGTCTGTCTTTCTCATGTTTCTCTGAAATAGTCTCCTGGGGAATACATAGAAAAACAAACAGTAGATTCTTTACCATTTTAGGAGAGGGATGGATTCAACTTCAAAATACTAGCTATTTTAAATGCAAAACGATCCTTCTTTAATTAATACTTGGCAAAGCATTTTAAATATTAGCTAATTCTCATGACACACCTGTCAGGTAAGTAAAAATTATATCCATTTATAGCCCAGGAAGCTGAAATACTGTCTAACATCAGCATTTTCTCAAATGCTACCTAGTTAATTCACTGAAATAACTAGTCTAATTCTCAGAGGTTCTGCATATTCTTAGTTCTCCTAAATTATACTTGGAGCTCAAGAGTATTTACACTTCTGAAACTGAGCGCAAGTATTTTGGTACAGAAATGCTGAACCCAAGGCACCCACACTTAAGGCTTTTCCCAAACTTAGACATCCCTAAAAGGTCTAGAGCTGGAACTTGAATGCTGTTGATTCCCAGGCTGGATTCAGGGTCCTGCACTGCCCAGCTCTCAGAGCTTAAGGCAAAGGGTTGTTTCTCAGAGGAGCTGCAAGAGGTATGAGATATGGGTGGGCTTGGGAGGGTCAGGCTTTAGAGATTTTTTTGCAGGAATGTGTGTGTAGAAGGGATGCATAGAGAGGGAGAGGGTGCGTGAAGTGGGAAGAAACATGGCGTGTGATGTCAGTTAGTTTTTCTGCCTCCTCCTGTTGCGCCCATTAGAGATGCAGGTTATTTCATGTTATTTCTGTCATGGCTCTTTCTCCTTTTGTTAAAGCATCAGCAGGGTGGTATAATTGGGCTGGAGGACAAATTTTTTGCTGCCCTGTTGAGCAACAACTGAAAGGAGAGGGGATTTTGTGCAAGTGCTGTCTTCCCTTCAGTATGCAGTGCAACTTGTTTCCAAGTGGTGTTTTAGTTGGAGCAGTGATGGTGTTCAAGTGCCTTGCTTTGTCTGTGCTAACAGGTTTTGTAACCTGTTTGCTCCATTTGCTGTGGCAATGCCTAGCCCTGAATACAGCACAGAACCTAAGGATGGCGTCACTCCATGCCAGTCTGTTCTACTTGCAGGAGCAGGTGGGAACAGACAAAACCCCAGCCAAAGGCCGTCGATGGATTGGCACTTAAAGGAGGGAAAAGCCTAGGCTACAGAAAGGGGTCTCAATGATTGAACAGCCTGGAGCAGACATGCAGGGCTGAATTAAGAGCTGGAATTGTTTGGCTTTCAAATTCAGAGGACTTGTTTGCTGTCTTGGCCGTGCTCAAAGTGAATAACTGCTACTGCTAATCACAAAGCCCAAAACAGAGTGAAGGATTCAAACCAGAAAATGATGACTCACCCTCCCTTCTCCCCCCTTCCCAGTTCCAGTCCCCTCTAAACCACTTTACCTCACCAAAGCCCTAGTGGCTTTTCACTTATAAATAATCATGTGTTTGAAATGTTAAAATGTGTAGGCAGGGATTAAAAGGATGTGTGATGCTCCAGCATTAAAACAGTGCAGACTTCTGCAAGGGAATTGTGAAGGAAAATTAAAACATAGTTATTTTTGGCAAGGGCTGCTGCATCCTGGGGAGATCAAGAGAAAGCAAAAAGCAGTTTACCCAAACCTAGTGAAACAGAGTAGAAAAGCTGGGTGCAGTAAAATAGGGCTTCACATCCGTTCTTTGTTCTATTAGAGCCAGATTTGAAGTTTTGGGGTTATCTCAATTTGAGGGAAGTGCAGGGAGGAGATGCACTGAGAAATTCCTTTTGAAGCTATCAATCTAACCTGTCCTCCTTTTCCTCCTGTAAAGGCTGGTGTATATAACTGCTTGGTTGTCGCCCACATTGTAACAGGTTTCTTCCTTCTCCTAATCCATGGTGGGACTGAGAGGCAGATGGACCCCCGTAACACTCTCAACTCAGTATGTCAGCCCACAGGATTTTACAGAATAAGCAGGTTGTGATGCCCATTTGGGGTATTAGTCTGTATTCTCACAGAAGTTAGAATATTGGCACTGAGTTTCATGTTGTGTCTGGCAATAAAAATTGAGAATTGTCCGTGCTTAGAAAAAGAAGTACATTACAGACTTAGAGGGAACTGTTGTAAATCAGTCATGAGCATCAACCCTAGCATTGATTTTAGGGTTTTAATATGATTTTTAGTGTCATTCTCAGATGCTTTGTTAGCTTTGTCTCCATAAACCTTTGATTCCTGGCCAAAGTGAGCCTTTTCATGGGACTGCCAATGCTGGAGTCAGGGAAATCAGCCTCCTTGCTGCCCTTCTTTTAGGTGAGTGAACAGTACCAGTGTGAGCAGGCACAGATAAGGGCACTGTTCTGCCTCTTTTCTTGCTCAGGATCTTGCTGCTATGTGCTGTTGGCAACTATGCCAGCAGCAACTGTGCAATTACTAATAAATGTACAATTTTAGGAGGCCCTCATTCATTTGAGCTGTAATTAATTTTTGACATATACTCTGAGCCTGGCTGAAGTGGTGTCATTGGTCTCTCTATAGCTAGCAGTTTGAGGACCTCTGCTCCATTCCTGCCCTGCATCCTCTTGCTTCAGGATAGCGGTATTGTTGTTTAAACAGTTGTCTTTGGTGAGCTGGTATGTTGCTTTGCTAAATGGAAACGATTTGCATTAGTGTGCTGATTTGTATGGAATATGCCACCTCCACTGTTCCTAACCTTTGCTGTTACTTTTGTTCTAGTAAATATGAAAAACTGCCCTGTGCTCTCAGGGTGTTACTTTTTTAATGCTGTTTGCATGAACCTGTTTATAAGCCCTGCTTGTGTTCTTGTTTTGTTTTTCTCCCTGCTTTAATGCATTTAGGTGTATTAGTTGAGAAATGCCTCTATAATAATCTTTAGGTCAATTAATCTTACATTTAATTAAAGGATTTAACAAGGATAAACATAAGAATTAAATACTTGTCTGCTTAATATTTTTTTAGGGCTAAAGTCAAGGCAAGCCTCAACCTTATTTGATTGAGTTAATGCAGTACATGCAAAAGACATTCTATTTAGAAGTAGCTGCTCTTTTGGACAGCTAAACAATAGTCTAGTGTCCTGTTACTGCAGCATTCAATCTGATCAAGCAAATGTCATGAAGTAATGTCAAGACGTAAACACATCTAGTTTTAGGTAGGGAATTTCTCATTGTCAGTCAGTAAGCCAATGACTTCATAAACAGAAGGATACACAAAATACAGTCTTGTTTGTCCTTGCTGGTTTTCCTTACAATTGCATCGGTTTAATTTGTGACTAGTTAAATGCATCGTATTAAATTACAGTTCCTGGGAACTTCTGAGAAACATCACAGCTCTTGTGTTTATACACAGCTAGGGTTTTCTTTACAATGTGTCTAGAAATTTCCAGACAACCGAAGGGATCTGACATGGTTTGCTTCAAAGCTAGATCTATGTTTTCAAAAAGCATGGGGTTTAGAGCTTGTGCTTTTGTTGTTGTTGTTGTTTTGAACCTGGAGAAAGAGTGATTGTGCTGGTTGCACGGAGGAAGCAGAATGTGGGCATTGCTCTGAGAGCTCTGGCTGGTTATTTTTCATATATAAAGAGAGCTATGTTTGACTTTATTTCTAAAAAATACAGTATTTTTTTTCCCTCATGTGGGAATGATGACTTCACAAATCATAGTACCTGTTACAGGCAAAGTTATGGAGATTTGCACTTTGACATCCTCTTCTTACCTTCCTTTCTTGAGGTGTTTTCTGCTGAGAGCCTCTTGCTGCATGTCAGAGAAGTCCTGAGGACACCACAGGGGATGCCAGGGGACCCTCACTAAGAACAGAAAGCTGGGACACAGTTTTGACTTTGGCATCCTCTGAATCAGTTCCACATCCAAAAGTCTTCAGATTAGGCTACTGGACATTTGGCTCTTCAGGGTACTCAGAGAGGGGAAAAATGTCACAATACCTTTTCCAATGTAGTGAGCAGAAACATATAGTACAGCTGATGTCAGGGGTGGTGGAGCAGCTTCCTGAAGTCCTTTAGCACTTCTTACAGTCAGCATCTTTAGAAAGCATGAGCTATATCCTTCTGTACAGGAGAAAATGTCTACTTTGGTCTCAGCTCTGTAGTGGCATTGACTGCCAGTGTTCATCAGAGGTATCCAGAAATGGAGTGACTGTAGAGAAGTCTGCTTGGTCACAAAGCCGAGGAGATCCTGTTAAAAGGCCAGGGTGGTGCTAGGAAAGGAAGGTCTGTGTGGTCAGCAACCCAGGCATAAGCTGATCCATTGCATTCCCAGGTTTTTCATACCTTTGGGTGAACTTATATCAGGCCGTCCATTCATATGTGAATTCTTTGGTTGATTGACTTGAAAGATATATTGGATAGCATTTTTTATAGTGGTCCAAGCTGCAGGATATGGATTTTATCTGTTGTATAAATATTTGTGGTGCTGCCCTGGGTTTGCTTTGCCGGATGTGTATGCTTCCTTATTGAGCTGTGCCACATGGGAATGTTCTACCTGTTCACATGATTACAGATGTTGCCTAAAGGAGCTCTATGCAAAGACGTTATCTCTCCTAAGGGAGGTTTATGTGAGCAAAGCATTTACAGCTGGGGGGCATGCTATGCTGAGAGAAGCTGGTTTTGGAAAATATGTCTTTGAAGTATGTATAGGACCAGGAGGAAAAGAACAAGTAAATAATGTAGATGGGGAATGGAAATAAAAAAATAAATAAAGGAAATAAAAAAATAAAGAAAGGAAGATGTTCCAAATATATCTATTTGCAAAACTTGAGCAAAATTAAGTAAGCTAACATTAGTGTAAGCAAATGTGGTACCCTGAAAATAGTCATCCTATAGGAAAGCTGGTGTTTATTCTCACGAAAGAAGAATGAGCAGAGATAACATCCTCTCACAGCAAGCCTGTCTGTCTCTTGTCTTTAGCAAGGTGAGAGGCAGAATTTCTTTTTTTCAGTTGTAGGAAACCTACTGAAGGTATTTTACCTAAGTTGTGTCAGGACAAGTTTATACAGTCATTTTATTGGGTACCAGTCCATGCTATTGCTGAACAAGGTGGGTTGGTTCCCCCATCTCCCCTAGCTGCTTGATTCTGCCACTTCCATGGGTGGCATAAGTATGCACGCAGCCAAATCTGAAGCCTAAGCAAGAGCTGAAAACTAACCTGGCCGGGAGCTGAAAAATGGGTAGTTCCTGTCAGAACAGCTCCATGAGAGTCTTCTCAACACCTCTTGCATGACACTACCAGCCCAAAGCAGGGACTTTCGTTTTCAGAGCAAGGAACTACTGCACTTAGACACAGCATAGATTCTCTCTAGTGATGCAGTAGGTATCAGCTTTTTTGCCCAGCTGTTAGGCAAAGTGTAACATTTACCCAAGATCTTTCTTTTAAATTAATAGCAGGACAACCTGTGGAGGGAGGGGAAGCTGCTTGCTGTCAGATTCACTTGAGAAAACTGAAACTCTGACCTTGTGGGACAGCAGAGGAAAAAGGAAGTGTCCCAAGTGGGGTATTAGGCTTGCTGTGATCTTCCTCACATGTCTGTTAAGCAGCTGGCAAAAGCCTTCCCTGTAACTCCAATTGCTGAATAACTGGGGAGAGGAAAGGGAAGGGGCAGGGGGAGAGGAGGCACATTGATGTTTTACGATGTTTTTGAGGCAAGGATTTCTGCAGTGGTGCTCCTTGTCTTGTTCTGCCAACTCCTTTACTGAAGTTGAACTACATTTATTGTCTTCAGCATTCATCTAATGCATCTAACATTCTTGGGCAAGGTAAATATCTGACATCCCCTGCGTAGTTAATTCGTCCCCATGCTTTAAAGATTTGTGGTATCCTTGTAAAATATTGTCATACAAGTAGTGGGTGGGAGAGTGCATGCTGTTACAGTAAGGAAAATAGAGCCTTTTAAGTAAATTCCCTAAGCAGCTGCACATTACAGCATACAGCTATGTTTTCTGGTGTGGTTGGAATTGTACTATGGTCTCAATTTTCCATTCACCAGCCTTAAGAAAGGCATAAGCATCTGAGAGACAGCAATCAGTACAAATGGATTTCATAAGTGCAAATTTTATGAGAATTCTGGTCTGACAGTGGGTGAGTGATCTCGATAAATTAGATTACAAAATTATTTTATTCACGACAAGTTTGCTTTCATTATGGGTGAAATATGCAAAATAATATCTAAATAAAGACCAAGTTCAGCTGTTAAATGCTGGTTCTGCGAGTAATCAGACATTTTATGGTTTGTGCTTTGATTTGAAGGCTGTCTGTCAGGCTTCATCTTTATTTGTGGTAAATAAAACCTCTTCCCTGAAGGGACCAAGGTATGAACTCATAGGAACCATAATATTATTGCCCACCGCAATCAGTGATTTTGTAGGGATCTCGTTAAAGTTCAAATTCTTTCCCTGCAATTGAGCAGAAATACCAGTATATGCTGGAAATAAATCAGTCACTGTTAGAGGGGATCAAGAAAGATTAAAATACAGGAAGGCTGCTCAAGGCAGGTGTCAGCATCTTTTGGAAGAGAAGGAGCTAAAGATGGAAAGATAAATACCAAAGACTGTAGTTGGGTCTCTCCCTCAGCCCTTCCTCCAGCAAGAAGTTGTTAATCCTTGCTAGTTTGAAAACTAGGGAGGTGACAGCCTGGGGAAGCACAAAGAATTCACTCAGTGAGTGGATAGCAAAGAAAGACTAACTGAAGGACCCAAGTGAGGAGAGGCACATGTACTGAATGAACTCTTGTGCATCATGCAAATGGGTACTCAGGCAATATACTCCACATGACCCTATGTCCATAGTCAACGGGACTGTGCAAACATGAATATGCTGAAGAAACCAAAGCTCTGTGAGCTTCCTGTCAGCAGGTGACCTTCCATGGTGATAAGCGTCAGGCAGTAGTCCAAAGGCAGCAAGTAAAGTGCTGCCGGTGGTCTTAAGCAACAGACCACATCAAATCTTGTGGGCAGGGACAGAGCAAGACTCTGAAGTGATTTTTGCTGTACCAAACCTGAAAGCTTTGGTGGAAGTTAAAGCAGATCTGACTGAACAGCTCTGCTCATCTGGGAGGAGGCAGCTTTCCATAACATGATGAAGTTTTTATGTGAGGGTCTAATAGATGATGACATGGAGAGGACTAACAAAGTCTGTTGTAACAGTAATAAGAAGCTAAGGTAGGAACATAGAGAATATAATTTATTTTGGGAAAATAAACTACCATGCACAAGTAGCTGAGCATCAAGCTATGTGGAGTTAAGTGAGCTCAGAGCTTTTAGGCACAAAAGGGCCTGGCGTTGTCTGATAGTAAGCTCTGACTGAAACATGCTGCCTAATGGCAAAACATTGATTGACTCTTATTTAGTATTATCTCTGGACTGTGGCATATCTGACATGCCCCAGATTTTCAATTTTGGTGTCTCTTCTTGCTGGTTTATTTCTGTATGGCCATGATAACACAGCACTTTTGTAGGGCAGGAGTCAAAGCACCATACAACAGGTTTATCAACTATACATCAAGATTGTACACTATTTGACAGAGTGTTGTTTTCATGTTCACACAAATGCAATTCCCTTTTGTTGAGAATGCAGTAAGAATATAACTGCCATAAGGACCAACAGATGATGTAAAGTATTTGGTGAAAATTGAAATTGATCAAATACTTAAAAATAGTATTAACTGTTTTCATGCAATAATGAAATGTAATATTCTAAAAAGTAAATATCAGATTCTAGCTATCTAGTGATCTGTTGCTGCTCTACAGTGTTATATTATTAAAGGCATCTCTGTCTTTTTATCTGCTTATTTATCCCTTATTCTCTGTCCTTACTGCACAAATCTGGATTTTCACAGTACAGAGGCTGAGGATTTACCCTCTACCAAATAGCGATCCACGAGCTGAGTCAGGGTTAGAAATTCTTGGGTTTATTCCATAGACCATCCTGGTTTAGAGTTGGGACTACGAAGACTGCGCTTCTTTGCCACAGACGACTCAGTTCTAAAAATAACTATTTTCTGAGAGCTTCTGTATGAAAGTGTGTATGTATGCTTATTACATACAATTTCCCTGTTGCTTTTACTTGGGTGTCATTTCTTTGTCCTGCTTTGGTTCCCTCTGAGTTTTGAGCTGATCTCTCAGGGGATGAGCGTGCTGGAGATCACCATGGCAACACTCCAAAAAATGCACACTGCAGGCACCAGGCTTCGCTGCCGTTATCCCTGAGAGAGCTCTGATGATCTGTGGACTTGCAGACTTATTTGGGAGCTACGAGGGGAGGCTGAGTTGGTGGCTGAGAGCTGGGGAAACCATGCCTATTAAAAGTGTTTCCTATGTAAATTGTGGGGCTCTGGATATTGTTTGCTGATGTACAGCACTAGCATCCAGCATTCTAATACTAGTCTCTTGTGTCTTAGCTCTCCCCATTTTCACTCAAGACTACTGTGGGAGCCATGGTAAAAGCTTAAAGATGCTTGATGATAAAACGTGTCATAAAGATTATGATGCAGATTTTAAGAGTATCCCTGCTGTTCCCAAATCCTTTTTCAGGAGAAAAAGAAAACATTCAAACAAGAGCTATTTTAAAGATGAATATTTCACGGCAGTAGTCGGGAGAGAATGGGTTCTCTGCAGCAGCAGCAAATAATGGAAACTGGATAAAAGAGTGTTGCTTTCTCAGACAAGAATTAGGGACTCTAGGTTGTGTTCTGACAGGGGAAATACGACTCTGGAGTCTTGTTTTACGTTATTGAAGAAACTATCGCATATCCCGGTACATGGTGGGAATAAGAGGGGGATGTTTGTGGGTTTTCTGGCCAGCCAGCCATAAGGCTACACGACCAGAAGGACATGGGCTCATAATGCTCAGAGCAGTGATTAGTTCAGGAGTGATCAGCAGCCTTGAATAAGGTGCCTCCACTTCCAGTTACTGCTAAGTCCATGAGAGCAAAATATGTGAACAAGCAGGATGCAGAGCAGGAATGTTAAAAATAGTTGGCAAGGAATTCTTAGGAGAAAAATGTATTTGAAACCTTCCTTTCTAGGGGTTTTCCCAGTCCTATTTGTGGATGCATAGAGGTCAGTACTCAAGTTAAACTGAAAGGAGCTCAGATTACCACTCTGAAAATGGGAATTCATCATTGCATTCATCAGTGGGTAGAACGCCCAAGCTGGTCCTGTGCCAGGAGCCAAGATCACACAGGCAACTCCATGCCCTAAAAGTCAGGTTTCCCTCAGTCTGTTCCTATAAATGTAGAAGCATTTCTTGTAAGCACTGGATCAGGGAGCCCTGCTTCAGGCAAAGACATCTGGTAGCAAAACATCAGAGAGGTGGGTGTGGGTGCACTCAACAGCCTGAATTGAGATTTCCCAACAGAGCTACTGTACGAACACTGCAGAGTTATCCATGTGCTCCCATCCTCCACTCCCTCCAGCCAAGGGTGTGCATTTCTTCCTGAATATAGAAGATCTCTGCATCTAAGTGCAGAGATCCCCACTGCTGTGTTTAAGTGCTTGAAATCTGGATTCAGTTTCTACTGGAGTTAAGTATAATAATGTTTAGTCTGAGGTTCCCAGACAGGCTTGAGCATGAGAAAAAGAGCAGGACTGCTGAGTGCTGACAGGATAAAGGTAGTTCAACTTCTGTAGAATCCAAAATTTGGGGGATTTTGTGGGAAAAAGTAGGAAACTAATCATATACATAACCAAAAGTTATCAGAATGGCACTCTGGTTTGACAAACCTTAGGAAAGCTACTTCCATTTTTTGTCATTATAGGGCTAAGAATGATTTATTTCAACATGGAACTGTTAACGTGGAATAAATTGTCCAATTTCCCTCTAAGGCAAATTAATTAAATAAACTCACACATGCCTTTTTGAAAGAAGCAATAAAATTAGAAGTGATGCCACATATTTTAGCCTATTCATAGAGAGCAGAACTTCAGCAGATTAAGAGGTGTTGAAACATTCCTGTAACTACTGGCCAAAGAGTCCAGCACTCTTTAAGACTAACAGAACAGAAACAAAGTTCATGGCTTATTATGGTTTTTGCATTTAAAATTCATATTTTTAGAATAGGACTGAAAAAAAAGCATATTTGTGCATTTTGCAAGAATTTTATTTCCAAGATTTCACCAAGATAAGACATTTTAAAACAATGTTAGAAAAAAAGTACCTACTGGTGGTGATGTGGTTCTAAGCAACCCCTGAACTCCAAATGTAGTTGGCAGGGATGCCATAAGTCAAGAAATGTTGTACCCAAGCCCTATATTTTAACTGTAACTCTAGGAGAAAAGTATGGAGGTTATGTAGGTCACCTCTCTGACAGAATGCATAATGTAAACAGGATAAAATGATTTGGAGCTCATGGAATCTGAACATGAATAAAGTTCTAAGAACTGCTGACTTCCTACTACAACTTCTAGCATCAGCATTAATCAAATACAGTGTATTTATCTTCCTATGCCATTCGGACTAAAATTAGATTGTTTACTTTTTTGAGCAAGCTAATGGAATGGTTATTTACTGCTTACCTCTACTAGGCAGAAAAAAACCTAGTAGAGAACCAACTTGTTTCTTTCACCTCTAAAACACAATTATTAGAAAAATGGTGAGACTATCGTCACTTTATAGAAAAGTTTCTCCTAGATGAGAAAGTGAGACATTTAGCTCAAAGGGGCTTCTGATTCCTTTCCTGTGCTGAGATGTGTAGCTCTCTTGAGGCATGCAGTACTTGATTCTGCCGGTTCCAGAGGGCCCTGCAGAGAAAAGAGAGCAGAAATATCTTCAGAAGCTTTCCCAGAAAACCTGGTTTTGGTGCTGACCAGGATTAATGTCTTGTGTTATTTGTTGTAAGTCCATTTGTTCCTAAAAATGTAAATGTCTTATCCTTGAGGTTCTTGCCTAACTCATTATTTGAATGTATCTTGACTTTGATGTGGAAAAGCAATTTCTGTCGTGTATGAAAGTTATTGGAAAAATGCATTTTGCAGCTCATTTAGTGAAAGAATTCTTCAGTTCAGCCCCGTTTCCCTACCTCAGCCCTGTTGTTACTAATGATGCATTCACCTAGCAAATCCAGGCCTTGAAGAGAATAATGCAGTAGGTAACACTTTTAATCAGTATAGGAAATATGAAACAGCAGGGAATGAATTTCCAACTGTGCAAACATGCAAAAAAAGGGAAAAATGTGAAAGCTGTTTTTTACGTTTCTTTCTCCTCAGATTGGTCATACCTATGGGGCTTTTATGGTGCCACAGTTGCATACTTATCAATAATTGTTTCCTAATTCTGCTCCTTTTCTGCACTGAAGTAGTATAAAATGTTGAGCTCCATGCAGCCAGTCAATTTTCAAGATCCCATGTGGACAACAGAAACCAGTGTGCTGTTAGTAATCTGTTAAAAGGATAATTTTCCTCTTGTATCAGTGTTTAATTGGACGGAATCTCGAATCTTAATAGTACCTACATCGCCTAAATACCATTCTCCTTGAGGTGTGACAATGGACAGGAAAGAGCTGCTTATTTGAACAGGAAGCTTCTCCATAATTAGTCCGAACCACACCTGAAGGGGGGAGAAGAGAAGTTACCAAAATGATTTGAAGGGTCAGAACTGGACTTCTTTTTGTCCACCTTCTTGTGGCAGCTGTTTGTTCATACTGAGGTGTCATCAGGTAACGTGTAAACTGAACATGTGTTTGGGGAAGGTTAGCACCAAGGAGCATTTCAGCAGGGGTGAGGGATGTGGTGGTTGCTTGTCAGTCATGGCAAGGTGGGTTAGACTGCACACCTCAGCACTGGGCTGTGTTTGTCTATGTTCAATCCCACTGGGGCCTCTGGGTCTTATCACAGTATAAAAATAGTGGTTGTCTGAAACTGTGTAGCCCAGGGCCAGAGCAAAGGCCAGAGGAAGGCCACAAAAAATGGTCGGAGGACTGGAACACCTCTCCTAAGAAGAAAGACTGAGATTTGGGGTTGTTCATCCTGGAGAAGGCTCTGAGGAGACCTTAATGTGGCCTTTCAGTATATAAAGGGGGATTATAAAAAAGATAGAGAAAGACTTTTGCTAGGGCATGTAGTGACAGGACAAGGGGCACTGGTTAAAGAGGTTAGGTTTAGACTGGACAAATGAAGAAATTCTTTTTCTGTTAGAGTGGTGAGACATTGGAGCAGGTTGCCCAGAAAAGTGAGTGCCCCATCCCTGGAAGCGTGCTAAGTCACATTGGATGGGGCTTTGAGCAACCTGGTCTAGTAAATGATACACCTGCTTATGGCAGGCGTCTGGACTAGATTAGGTGATCTTTGAAGGTTCCTTCCAACCCAAACCATTCCATGATTCTCTAAAGCTGGTGTCCCATCCAAATAAAGAAAATTAGAAGGGATTTTTAACTCCAACAGGTTGAATATAAAAGTTTCAATGCAATTAGGTGGGCTAAAAACGCTTGAGGAATGACTTACCAGAGTAGGCTAAACTAATACGCGGACCTATGATACTGTGACCTCCTTCCGACATACCACGAACAAAAAGCTCAGTGTAGGGCCAACTGGTGGCTGAGATTTGAAAGGATGCTCAGAGAGGATGAGACCCTTACAAATATTTCATTCATTCTTGCTGCATCCTGTTCCCTCTGGAAGAGGTCAGGGATTTTTCGTAATGAAGTCCTTTGGGTGGGAAGGATGGGGGAGTACTAGCACAGGCTCACTTGAGAACCTGTCTCAGTGGGAAATGACCATGTGATAGATCTCATGTTTATACAAGAAAAAAAAATAGTTTAAAAAA
>JANHGB010054974.1:0-31755 GCA_026283785.1 Coracopsis vasa
AAGTAAATAGTTTAAATCAAAAGGTGACTTTAAATTCACACAGAAGGTGGTTTGGGTACTTGCAATGTTTAAGCCCACCTTTTTAAAATTAACTGAAAACAATTAAATTCAATCTAAAAGCAACATGCTTTGTTGCTTTTACAACATGCTTTGTTGCTTTTACAGGATCTTGCTACCGAAAGAGAAATACGTAATCACAGGGATTAACAGTAGCTTAATAAAATTAATCTAAAATTATACTGTCTTCAAAAAAACACAGTATGAGATAAAGCTTAATTTAAATAAACACCTAGACATACTCCGAGGTAAAGCATTCATTAAATCAAAAGCTGATAGATCTCTCTGGAGCCCTCGGCATGGAGGTGAGGACTGCGGGAAGGAGCCAGAGTGCAGGGACAGACTGCTGGCAAACCCAGTGCTGGTGCTGTGCTGCTGCAGCACGCTTAAGTACTTTTAAGCAAACTCATTTATAAATTCGGAAGACATGGATTGCAACAAAGAATCACATAACTGAGATTATAAAATGAAGTTATTTTCACTGAGAAAACTTAATACCAAATTTTATGTTTCCTATGTAAACTATATGCCCTTCACTACAAATTTTTATGATCAACTGCATCATACAGCTCAATGTGAGCAGTTCTGACATAGCCCTAGGATAAGCATCCCTGCTGAAAGCAACTGGGGCAAAGCATCTCTCACTAAAAAGGTGTCTCACACAGACTTTGGCTAGACAGTTAGAATGGAGCTAATGTGCAGAGAGGATAGAGCAGGAGCATCACCATTTTTTAGTCTGACTTCCTAGGGAAATCACTTGCAGACAGCTGCACTGTGTTCATGTGGCTGGATGCATTTCCTTAATAAATCATAAACTTATCTGCTAATTTCAACCAAGGAAAACAAAGAGATCACATTCACATGCATTTAATGGAAACAGGGATTAAAGCAGGAAAAAAGGAGACCCTGTTGGTGCACCTACTGAAGAAAAGTCTAGTCGAGGGCAATCCTCATCAGCAACCAAAGACCCTGGATCAAGATGCAAAGCCAGAGGAGGGTAACTTTAGCTAGTCTCCCTTCTAGCAGAACAATTTCTGGTATTCTGCCTGCCACCAGGAGCTAGAACCAGCAATCTATTTTACACAGATCTTTCTGAATGCTTCCCCATCTCCGAAGTTTCACAGGAGCCAGGAAATAAGTGCTTTAATGTATCCAAAAGCCGTGTAACCTGCAGATCATGTTTTCCTTTCTAAAACTGCTTGAAAGAATGTAACTGAAGTCTGACTACAGTCTGACTACAGCCATTCATCAGCCAGTCCCAGATGGGCCTCTCTCTCATGCATGAGATTCTCACTGAACACTAATTCCCTCCTTGGCACTGAAGGGAACAGGTTCTGTCCCTCACACAACTAATGGAGCATCAGATGATGCATCCTGGGGAACAAGGAGATAACAAAGAAGACCAAATTTACAGAGAAAAATCACAGCCTTGAAGAATAGTAGGAGGTCTATATCAAGCATATATGAAACTACACTTTAAATTACACTGAAAACAGTTTAATTTTTTAAGGTAGTGGAGCGATAATATGTTGGGGTTAGTATTGTTCTCTGCTTTAGGGCTTTTTTGGGGGTTTTGCTTTTTTTTTTTTAAGGTTTTAGCAAAAAAAAAATCTTAAAGTTTTAAGTTCTATTTTGAAGACTGCTGCAGCCTCATCTTAGGTAGACTCTTGTATTAAAAAAACTGAATAAACAAGTATCTCCTCGTATTATCATGATTATTTTGTCCAATAATATCTGCAGAGCACATCAGATGAATTTTTATTTGGGAATACCATTGTGGGTACTCTCCATTTATGGGTTCATTCTAATTAATATAAATATTTCTGTTAGAAATTAGGGACAGTCTTGCAAGTGTTCTGTTCAGAGTCAACTATTGATTGACTATATTTAATGTTCTTTTTACATGAATCTTTTAAGATTGAGCTCCACAAAATACATCTTGTGTCCATCCATCCCCCTCCATTCTGCCCTTATATGGCTCTTAGTATAGTAAAATCTGTGGGAATGAACTCAGTTATTTAAGATAGTTGATTATCCAAGAACAGAACAGTACTGCAAAATTTTATGAGTTTGCACTCAAACTAGAAACTAACATAGGAAATTGTGCATCTTATACCATGTATTATAAGGTACCATGTACCATATACCATGTAGGTAGCTCCACACTGTTTCAAGTCTAGAGCTAAAGTACATTTCAAAGAAAGTGATTTTTTGGGGTATTATTAGTTTTATCTTTCTTTTTGGGGGGAGTAGATTACTTTCTAAACAGCCTATCTATGCTTTCAGTTCTTTGGTGCATGTACAGCACTAGTTATAACTTCCAAAGCCATCATAAATCACAGGTAATCCTACCCTTGCTGCAGATCCTGGAGAGCTGGCATATGTTGGAGGCTTCTGAGTAAAATATGACTTTTAATCAAGTTTCAACAGCTTATAAGAACAGAGAACATACAAAAGGCCACACTGCTAAGACCAAAGGTCCACCTAGCCCAGTAGGCTTTCTCCAAAATAACAACCCAGTGTAGTGTCCATTTTCTTCAGTTTAATCTCTCACACATTCTCAATGTAGCGACTATTCAGTGGGATTCTGGAGACTGGAGATGGGTTTGGCCCTGTGCCCCTTTCTGGTATTGCTTTGTTTCGAGGGTAATGAGAAGGAATAATCATCAGCCAGTATAGGATGCTCAGGGAAATATGTAAGAACCAGGTATGAGCAGAGTCATCCTGTATCTGGCATATTCCCGCTTCTGCCAATGAGAAAATTAAGAATTTCTCAAGCAAGAAGTTGCATTTGATTATTGTTCTTAACAGCTACGGAAGGCTTATCCTTTATGAATTTCCATGGCTCGTGTTGAACTATTCTAACTACTCAGCAGCTTTACTTGTAGAGATCATGAAAACCTGAGTCAGCAAGTAATGAAAGTTTTTAATACTGTCAACGAGGCAAACATATTCCGTTAGGGCAGCTGTCTGGAGGTCAGTAAAGGAGATCCAAGTCTTGAGGGAGAAGACTTGTATTTATTCTCCATCAAATACAGGCTAAATATATTGCCATTGAAGTCTCAACAGCCAGGTTTGATTTCTGGTAAAATCTGAGATTTTAGTCAGTCATTTTACATTCTCCACATCACCTTATCTCTAGTTGTAAAATTAAGGTTTTACAATATGGAACATACTGTGATTAGCCCAGGGTTTCATGATTAGTTTGCTACTATAATGCAAGTTGTTGCCTCTTGGTTGCTGGGCAGAACAAGCAGAATGGTTAAAGATCAGTCTCTTTCTACATTTGCCTAAGTAGGACCCTATGTAGGATTTAGGGATTTAGTATCTTTTATGTGAACCTCATGCAGTTCAACAAGGCCAAGGTCCTGCACATGGGCTGGTGCAATGCCAACCACAACTACAGGCTGGGTGGAGAATGGATTGAGAGCAGCCCTGAGGAGAAGGACTTGGGAGTTGGTTGATGAGAAGCTCAACCTTACCCAGCAGTGTGAGCTTACAGCTCAGAAACCAACCGTGTCCTGCTCTGTATCAAAGGAAATGTGACCAGCAGGTCGAGGGAGGTGATCTTACCCCTCTACTCAGCTCTTGTGGAGACCCCACCTGCAGTCCTGCATTCAGCTCTGGGGCCCCAAACACAAGAGGGACGTGGAGCTGCTGGAGTGAGTCCAGAGGAGACTACAAAGATAATTAGTGGACTGGAGCACCTCTCCTGTGAAGACAGGCTGAGAGCTGGGATTGTTCAGCCTGGAGAAGAAAAGGCCCTGGGAAGACTTCCAAGCAGCCTTCCAATATCTAAAGAGGGTGCACAAGAACTCTGGAGAGGGACTTCTTACAAGGGTATGTTGAGACAGGACAGAGGGGTGGCTTTAAAGTGAAAGAGGGGAGATTTAGATTAGACATTAGGAAAAAAAAATTAACTATGAGGTTGATGAGGCACTGGAACAGGTTGCCCAGAGAAAGCTGTGGTTGCCCCATCCCTGTTCAAGGCCAGGTTGAACAAGGCTGGTCTTAGTGGAAGGTGTCGTTGCCTGTGGCAGTCTGCTTGGACCTAGATGAGCTTCCAACCCAACCCATTCTATGATCTTTGAGACAAGTACCTTCTGTTAAATTGGATTAAAATTGGAAAATACATTGAGAAGCTATTAGGGAAACAAACAAACAGATGAATTGAATTGCATAAACATTATCTTCCATGAAGCAAAACCGGAATAAAAGCAGTTATAGAAAGCACTTGCCATAATATTATTCTGGTTTAAGTCAGTGGAAATGAAGCTACTAGCTTCAAAGGAGAACCAAAGTATAGCCTGTCTAGTGTCCCTTCAGTAATATCTCCAGCACAAATGTCACAGCCTGTCAAAATAATTCATATTACATGTGGAAATTTTTCATTAAGTTCCATAAGAAAAATGGTGATTTCAAAGTCAAGAGAGTTTTCTTTCTAACATTATTTTGTATTAATCTCCTCTTTTTCAAACTGCACAAAAAATTCAGATTAGTTGTATAGCTCAAGGCAGTTCCAAAGTTTACATTCATTGTTGATGGTGATTGAAGTGATGGTTATTAGAGACCTGAGCAGCTGCATTGCCATCAGGGTCCTGGCTCAGAACTGAAAATTGAGGGGTTGCCGAGCCGAAGCTGAAGTTCAGAGCATACTTTTATCTCTTGCAGGCAAGAATTATGGTACACTTTGCAAATCTTTTCTTTGTCAGACTCAGTTAAAGTTTCTGAAAGGCTACTGTTGAACAAATAAGTTTGAATGCTGTCTTCCACTTCTTAGCTTTAAATATTACAAACCCTGTAATATTACAAACCTTGTTCTTACTTTTAACATTAGGGAAAACTTTTCAATAACACAAATAGAAGACTTGCAGCAGAATCTTGCCCTCCTGAACCATCTAAAAGTTTTAGGTTTCTCTTCAGTGGAGCTATGATTTTCTCTCTGGGCTTTCAACTCTGCAAATAATCAAGTCACTCTGTATAGATCAGTTTAATTTTCTTTATCTCAGTTGCCTCATATCTAAAATGAGAGTAGACAATAACATCTCTTAAAAGGCTGCCAGAAAGAACTAAACTATAAGATCTTCAAATGAAACACATAGTAAAAAAAGGTTTTAAGTAATTTAACATTTAAAACTAGGAGTGGGTAACATTCTGCATATCTATATGACTGTATTTTAATTTTGGATTGTGGGATAGATGTACATAGAAAAAGGTAATTTAGAGAAGTTACCGCTAGGTATATATTACCTTCATTTTAAAAAGCTAATAATGTTCATCTAGAAAACCCCTCATTATTGCTATTTCATACCCAAAGATTTAAAGACACACTGTCCTACAACTTCTTTAAATAGACTTTCAAACTCTATGAGAAATTTAAAATTACTGCCTCTAAAAGTATTACTAGACTATATGACCTGCATTTCCTAGCAGCTGTATACAGAAGCCACAAATTTAACTTGCTTTTTCTATGTAAATTTCCACTCACCCAATTTCTCTGTTTCTCTGATCATGTTTTAAAATATGTAATTTCAATAGGAAACAGTTTCTATGGTTACACCTTCTACCTGATATTTTAAAAACACTGCAAAACATATGTTGCAACTCAATATCAATATAGCCTTTAAACTCTCCCTAAATCAAATAACAAAAGAGGAATTATTAGAATATCAGTTAAGTGAGACCTGCTTGCTGGGGAGAGGTGTTGTTTGTTGGGTATTTTTGGGTTTGCGCTGCAGCTGTGTATGTGTATATCGCATTTATGGTGTTTAGACTGGAATGGTAAAATAGCATGAGGTATGTATATCTAAAAATAAAAGTTGTTTACCTCTTTGTGAGACAAGGCTATTTCTTGGACAACTCCAAATAAGGAGGAAAATTCCTTTATAGTAAATTTTACAGCTACTTGGTATTTGTAGTTTAAAATGAAACATTATAGATGTTTACTGTGAGTCATTACTTACTTGAATTTCACATTTTCAGAACTTATTTTTCACCTCCCCGTTACAGGATACACAATACCCAAACAGGACAGTAGAGGGTTAAGAGGTCCAGAACTATAATATGTAGCATAGATGCAAGTCTGGGAGGAAGGCCATAGAATAGTTAAAGCTTAACTCTGAAAAAGAGGTCTCCAGATTTTATTTTACATAGCAGAGACTTTATTTTGATTGATAAGACCACAGTTTTAAGAAGCCTATAAAAGCTTTCTTGAGACAAGAAAAGTTTCCCTTGGGATTGCTTTTCAGGCTGACAGTTAATAATAAACAGTGATACTCTGGTATGTAAGCAATTTTAACTGCCATGAGACAAAAGAATACAAGAACTGTTACCTTTGTATCATGATATTCATGATAATGGTCTTGTGACCTGCTCAGTGCCACTTTCTTTGTCTGACTTAGCTCTGCTGTACCTAGCATAGGTAGTCATCCCCATGTATCACTTGATTTGTCGACCCTGTGAAGTGCCTTCTAACATGAACTACCCTATGATACTATGATTTTTCATACTAGTTAGTTTAACATTTCTTATAAGCCCTCACACCAGCAGAGAAATTGCACGTGAAAAACTGCTATAGGTATATAGAACTTTCTCATAGAGGATAGAATGATGATGCCTCTGACCTACAGTCAGCCTTTGGAAAGGTTAGCAATGAAATATCAGATAGTCTCCCAAATGCAGAAAAAAATGAAAACAATTTGTTTAGCATGATGTAAAGCCAAATTAAAACTAGGACAGAAAGCTTTTGGGGGAATAGACACATGCTAAATAAAAGTGGCTGCTGCCACTACCACCCTGCAGGGCCTTTCAAGATACCATGGAATGTGTCAATGTGATTTATTTTTATGAATTATTCCTATGGGCATTATGTATGTATTTTGTGAAGATTAAAAGGAGTTGTTTTTTTAGAGATACTACATTAAGAATCACCATAATGTTATAGTTTAATTTTGTAAAATAAAAGATCCCACTCACTGAACATAAATCAGTATAATAGAATAAATACTGTATACAAATTCCATCACAGTACAATTCACAAGGCTAAATAGATTTGTAAAAGCCAATGAAGGCAAAAATTAAACAGATGAGGCAATGAGCAAAAATATTTTCCAATTTCGAAGCAATATACTCAGGGACATATTTCCTGTATTGTACGATTTAATTTTCTTGACTATATCTGTTAGCCCCTCGAGAACTTACAAAGACCCTGTCTTGCCTGATGGCCACTGGACCACTGATATGGGCCTGTTGCTGTTGCCACTCTGCTCACCTGTATCTGGTGTCCTGTTGGTAAGGTCCTTGCCTAGTCTGCACTGTGGTCACCCCTCAGCTGCCAGCTCAACTTCCCTTAGGGAGCAACCTGCTCTTGCTGTTCCCCGACATTGTGCTTAAACTGCGCTCCTCAAGAGAGACACTGTGAAAAGAATTCCTGTAGTGTTCAAAATGTGGAAAGCCTGTAATTAAGTAACTCAAGTCTTCACTCATCTTATGATGGAAAGGTAAGTTGCAGCCAGACTGATATGCCCTTTCTGGGCTTGAGATATTACTTTTATATAAATGACAACTGTTATAATAAACACACATATGTCTGTTTTATCTTAAAATATAAGCAACAGGACAATTACTGGAAAATAATTACTGCAAGAAATGTGGTTTTCATGACTGAGACCAATCTGGGCCATTAACCAAATTTTAACCCATTCCCATTTTGTTGTGAGAGAACAGAACAAACATTGTGGGTTTTTATAAAACATGAAGCTATTTGTATTACCTTTCAGAGATTTTTAAGCAGGGTAGTAGCTTACTTTGTCCGTCCGTTCCTCAATTTCAACTTCTAAAACATGTTTTGAAGTGTTACATGTGAAGCAAGACTTTTGCATCTATACAAAGTAAGTCTCACTCAGTCATTTATCAGTGAAGTGCTAGGAATGAGTCGTAATTTTATGAGGTGCCATTTTTCCTATAGCTTATTAAATGCAAGAGCATGTCAAACATCAAACGTATTGCCACTAAGGTTTATTGTTAAGTAAGTCTGCCAAAAGCATTTTGTTCAAAATAATGTTTGTTGTATCTCTTGGAGCTAGAAGTCTGTATTAAATGTGCTGCTTTGCTGCCGTCACCAGGATAGAAGAATTCTTTCCCTGCCTCAACTCTGCCAAGAGCTTCAATGGTGTCAACATTCATCTATGACACAAACATTACCACTGCTAATGTGCAATTACACTTTGAGCAACTGTGGAGTTTGCTACTATACCTTTATCCATAATGCAAGATCAATGAATAGTTGGCAGTTCTAGTAGCCCCAGTCTCGGACTCTCATTTACTGTACATTAAAGCAACTACATTGTCTTCAACAGCCTAAAAGGTTTAGATATCTACCTGTATTTGTAGCCTATTCTAGGCACATATGCTTTGCATTAGACAAGTGGGTGCTCTATCTCATACATGCATGGTTATATATAGAATTAGTCACTTACTGAACTGTTACTGGGGGTGGGGAGGAGGAAACAAATCACAGCAGCTAACGTGGACATGAAAATAAGACTGATCTGTGTTGGGCTTCAGTTACTTCAATCTAGAAGGCTCTGTGAGGCTGTGTGTATCATTATGATCTTACTGTATAATTCAAACTCTTTCATCTGGAGAATAGCCTAAATAAGCAGTACAAGAACACAAGAAGTCTCTAATTCGTGTAAGTGGTGATAATACTATGAGGCATTCCTTTAGTTTTGACCTTCACACTCTGAAGTATGAAGGGTTTGTAAAAGTGATATAACCATTATTTTTTCAGGGTTAATTTGAAATTGCACACTACCCAGATCACACTGTAAGATCATGAGAGTCCGTATGTGAATATTATTGACAACTGAAAAACAACCACAGTCTTCTGCAGCCCTCCCCTACTGTGATTCACGAGCATCAATGTAAGTTGTGCTTTCTAGAAAAGAGGACTTGAGGACTTGATTCTAAATGTGGCATATATTTGTCTAAGCCATAAAAATACTGTGGAAGGAGAGGCCCAAGGCTAAAATAGCAGGTGTTTTTCAAGCTAGAACTGAAATCAATTGGCAGCACTGCATGGGGGAAGCTTGCACAGTATCTTCCTGAACTCTTTAAGATAGCATTGGCAATCCTTATTTTCATGAAGTTAAGATTATATACTTTTTTTAGTAAATTATAAAAAATATCACTTCTAATCAGACCGGTTTATGTTAAAAACAAAAAAGAAAAAAGAAAAAAAAAGCTGGGCTTCCTGACAGAAAAATCTGATAATTCTTGGATACAAGCAAGGGTTCATATAAAATTGCAGATCTTTTTTAAGCTCTTTGAACAGTGGCTTTATGATTGTGAAGTCTGCCAGGTTTTTTTAATGGCTTACATTTCAGAATGTAAGTATCAGAACTATGGGTGGCATCAAGTATTTAGGTTTTGCACCATTTAAACCTCGCAGCTGTTTAATTTACCTTTGTTGCATAATAAAACCATCTTGGAATAAAAAGGGTACTTTTCAGTTAAGATTAGTCAGAGCAAGATCACTAAATGCCACTTAAGCTGCATTACACGGGTCTTCATAGCGTTTCACAGAGTATAAGTAAGAATTTCAGAGAGAGATTCTCTAGGCTTCTGAATTCTTTGTGCTCCTCAGTCAGTAAGGAAAGACCAGAAACAGGGCTGACAGCAAGGATAAAATAAGTGAAACAGGGTGCAATGGCTTACCACCTGTAACTGCCAATCTTAATGGGGGTAGTGACTACAGCACCCTAGGGCAGGGTGGTGAGGGTGACCCTGGTCCTCTGGGTCACTGCTGAGTAGGAAGGATTAGAGCATTCCCCAGGTTGCTGACATCTGTTATAAACAAAGCGTAACTGCAACAGCAGATAATTTGTAAAACTCTTCCAGTTTCTCTTGCCTCCCTACCTAGCAAACATTTGCTACAGCAAAGAATTATGTACCCATTTTAACCACATTTCTTGCAGTTCTTGCACTGAGGAGTGCCTTTGTCCTGGCCACAAGGAAGATTACTGTCTTGCTGGTAACTATCTTTCATGCTACTCTTCATCAGTTGTTGATTTACTACAGCACTGCTAAGCAGTGCTGAGGATGGTCAGCATGAAGTTTCTTCCTGTAATCATGACAAAATGTTTATCCCATCATTTCTTACCCATGTTTATGTCATTTTGGAGGTAGATAGTATTTCCAGGTACTATTAAACAATTACATTTCAAAAGGATCAGGAATGAATCTTTCAATTTTTTTTAGCAGAGCATAGCCAGACTCTTGTCAGTGGTGCTCAGTGACAGGACAATAGGCAATGGGCACAAGCTGAAACACATTAAATTCCATGTAAGCATAAGAAAACACTTTACTGTGAGGGTGACTGAATGCTGGAACAGGTTGTTAAGAGTGACTGGGGAGTCTGCATCCTTGGAGACACGGCGCTGGGCAACCTGCTCTAGCTGACCCTGCTTGAACAGGGGCATTGGACTATATACAATTTAGGTGTCTTCCAACCTCAACTATTATGATTCTGTAACTAGACCACCTTCTTTAATGAAGACATCATGAGATTTATGCCTTTTACTTTGAGGTTGGGTAACTGTAATTGATTCAGCAGGGCAAGGCCTCATGATCACTTAAGAGTACGAAGCTGCTAGAGATTCATAGCCTAATAGTGAAAATGAGAAACCTAAAAAGCAAACAACAGAACTGTCTGCCAGCATCTTTCTGCACTGACACATCTTCCCCTCTGGTCTTGAACAGGCAGGTGTTGTTAACTCAAGCTAGTCTATAAAGCTGCAGGAGTTTCACAAGACAGAGATGTTGCTGAGAAGATTTTCTTTGGAATTAGCAGGATGTTTTTACTCTTTCAAATGTTCTGAGTGCAAACACTATCTGCTGCTTTTCACACAGCATTTGTAGGTGTTACTGGTATACGAAAGGGGAATTTTAAAGAGTGAGAAAGATCACAAGTATTCAGGTTGAAAATATTCTTTGTTTTTGTACATTAAACACAGTTTATAATTAGTCTCCCTCTAAATATTAGAGATTAAGTGTCATTCAGATGTGTTGGAATATTTCTCCCCTTTTCAAAAGCTACACATACTCAAAAGTTTGGCTTCCCTTCAAATGGAACAGTATAAGAACTGCTGAGCACAGGGGTTAGCAACAACTGCACTTTAAAATGATTAATACTTTAAAATGATGAGGGGACTGAGTTTATATGTGTGAAATGGAACAGGTAAAGCAGAGAGGCCATGAAAATCAGGTTTATACTAGGACTGGTTGGACTCATGAAATGTGATTAGAGTATCAGCAATAAAACTTGCACAGATCGTGGAGTTAAACATATTTGTACAGAGAGGCCTCAGCTGCACTGGCTTGGAAGAATGGGCTTGTTTGATAAAAAGTTTGAAAACAAAATAGCTCACTTAAAAAAGTAGATGCAGAAAAGTACACATTTTGATGTTAAGCTTCCAAAAGCAAGCAGACTGTAATTTTTTTTTACCTTTCAATATGCCATTCAAACTCCTTTCAGTGGGTAACAGTTCTAAGAAAAAAAACCAAGCAACAAAACCCCACAATTTTTAAGCAAAAAATTTATCTTTAATTTTTAATGCTATTCCTATGACATTGGAATTAATTGTACATATTACCTATTTCAGATGTTAGAGCCTTAATAAATACTGCTTATGTGTTTAGCCAGCCCTGTGTAAAGTTACATGAGGCATTAATACACCAAGTCCCCTCCTCCCTATACCCCACCATAAAAATGATACCCTTTCTTATCTTTTCAGCATAGCAAGCTCTTTTATCCATTTCTTTTACAAGCCACTGTTGCCACTATTCCCCTTCATGAGTCTTGACAGCTGACTCAAGTTGATGGCTGACTCCTATAGAGTAACAGCCAAAACTGTTTCATACTGTAAGACCAATGCTATCTGTAACTCCTCATTTCTGAATTTGCCCCTAATATGTATATAATTTCATCATGTACATGTTATCATGCAAGGTGTGAAGAGAAAAAAGAGCTTTGTTTCCTTTTTTGCTATTTTGCTGAAATAGTCAAATCTTTAGGAGGACAGTAGGACTCCTTTGCACAGCATGGCTAAAATGTGACAAGGACTATGCTTTAAAAGTAAACCTTTCTACAGGAAAAAAATTTTAAAAAGGAGGAAAAAATGAGTTGAGGATGCTAATCAAACAGTACAAGAAGTCCTTAAGGAAGTATGATGGTGTTGAATGTGTGATACAGGCCAGTTTTCGACTAAGGAAAGAATGGCTGTGTTAATTAAAACACGCAAGGTATGGGCCTAGAAGCAGAGATTATTTGCAATAGTTCTTGTGTTTTGCAGACAATAGGAAGCAGGGTTTCGACTGGCCATCTGGTCTGCACTCTATAGCTACAGCTGTGTTAGCTAGCTCAGAGGAGGAGTTGCAGCTGTGTAATGAATATATACAGCATAGGAGGGTGTGATATTTATGGCAAAGATAAGAATTGATGAAAAAGTAGGACTGAACATGCTTTAGGTTTAAGATGTCATTTCAAATCCTGTTGTCTATGATTCAATGCTGTACATTTGCTTAAAATATTTAGAGACCTGAACTAAGAGGTCTGATTCCTAAATTTGCCTGGGTGTGCATAAATACAAATGCTAGGAATTAGTATACAACTGCCTAGTCAAATTGTTCTAAACATAGTTATATAAACACAGGATTTTTCTGCCAAGCAGAATGATCAGAAGTCTTTGGTTTGATAGCTTAGTACCTAAGAATAAGGAATTTCATTTCGATAGCTCAGAACTGTGAACACCTTCATTAAAATTCATTTTTTACTATTCACATCAATGAATCTGATTCAGAATTAGAGGTGGTCTGGGTGTCTGGGTAGAACAACAAATTGTCATTGCAAGAGGACACCTCTTACATAACTTGTTGATATCTATGTTTCAGTAGAAAATGTTTGGGTTTTTTTTAATGGGGCTTTTTTTTACATTCACATAAATACATATACGGTAGATGCTAAACACATTCTACCTACTGCCCCTTCTACAGAGATGGTGAAAAAATAATTTGAATGTAACTGTCTAAAGTTATACTTTCTCCTAGAGGACATTATTTAGCTGCCACAGGTAAAGCTATTTGCAATGGCCCACATACTGGTAGAAAAGTACTAACCTGCCCACCAGTTACTGACAGACAGGAGCTAACATGCAGTTGCTGCAGCACACAGTACCAACAAGAAGGTACCTGTAACTCGGTGGAAAAAGAATTGGCAGCAAGATTTTGCCTTGTAAAAGAAACATACCTTGAATGGTAGGTAATGCCTTGGAAAAAATATTCAGCTAGAAGCCCATGAATAGAGAATTAGTCACATTCCTGGTTGCTTTTCCTGTGCTCAGGAGAGTTTGACAAGCAAAGACAAGTGTGAAAAGCTTTGATAATAAATCTAGAGATAACATTCATCTGAAGAGTTGGTGTCCCAGGAGCATGGAGGGAAAGTGTTATTCTCTAGTATTCCTTTAAAAACGCAAAGCAAATGCATATTATTCTGCCTAAGAAGGCATTCTCAGAAATCTCATTCTATTAAGTGCTATTGCCTTAAGTACTATCAGACAGCTAACACCCTATGCCTTCAAAAAGTATTCCTTCTTAGTGAAAAAAATGGGACACAGTAAATCCTGATATATAAGGGTGGACATAAGTAGCTGGCATTTGTTTCTGATTTGTGTTTATCTTATTTCATTGCAAATTTTAATTCATCTCTTCCAAATGAATATGGAACATTTCATTTGCTGATCTTTTGCATTAATGTGGTCAATATAATTGGAGCTGAAGTGAGCTGTTTGCCAGACTTTCTAACTGCTGCCAAGAAAAACTTGGGTGTCATTTTAGAAAAATCCATGGGCGGAGGAGGAGGAGATCATGACCATCTGTCTATGCATCAAAGGCTAAATCATTATAGGGGAAAAATAACTCCTCTGTTGTGTTTGCCAGCCATGTTCCCCTTTAAAGTAAGTTCAGATAGTAACTTTGAAGATGAACATTTTCAAAATTGTCCTGTGGGTTCAAACATTTATTGGAAGGAAGTTGAAAAAAAATTTAAAGGACAAAACTGCACAATTTGGAAGTGAACAAGATAGCAGGAGGGTAACATTAGAGGAAAATTATACAGTCTCCTTGGAATCTTCCCAAATGCTTTCCATTGCACCCCTTTCAATTCCAGGATCTAACAAGTATACAGAAAAAGAAGCACATAGTCTTTTACTTCTCCTGCAGACAAATTATATGCCATGCCATGCCCCATAGCATTTACAGACTTCTTAACAGTTAACAAAGAGACAATAGACTAACAGCATTTGAGAGACGTGACAGTAAATAGACACCTAGACCTATTTGAGTCTTAGAACTTCGGTTGCCAGTCCGGATAATAGTCTGAAAAGTAACTGTTCTGCAAAAAAAAGTTAATGGAAAAGTGGGGAAATATCTGTGGTATAGCTAATACTTTGCTTTATTTGGTTGCGTTTTTTGTTTAATGCACTCCAAAATTAAAATCTTGGCATCATGCTAAAATCCATCACACAGAGCTAAACTACAGATGTCTTTGAAAAGCCATCAGTCCTTCAAACCAGGAGTCACTACTGCAGGAGTGCTGTGGGCTCCTTTATCAGTAGTCACTGTGACAGAAAGGCCTCTATGATGGGAGTGATATGACAACAAATTGAAAATGCCAGTAACCATGGGAGTTCTGTTTAGACTGCCACTTCCAGCATTGCTACTGTTCTAGTTGAGCCTGCTATAGTAACTGCTTTAGTTCCCATAAATTCTACCTTCTAGCATACTCTCTCATAAAAATATTTGCATTTTGTAGGGTATAACATCTAAGTCCAGACATTGTTACTTAAAAATATTGCTCTGGTTTTCTAAGCAGAAATCCTTCATAGTGTCAGTCTTCAAAGGGAAGATTTACAGTTCTTATCAGGTGTATGGGGTTTTTCTTTGTATTGAGATTCTAAGTTCTCTGCTTTGAAGATAAGAAACCCCCGGCTATCACCAACTTTATCTGAATACGAATGGGCCCCTGGATTTGATAAACTGTTTAGCGCTACTAGGATCAAACCCTAAATACGTGCACATCAAGGGTTCAAAAGGTGAATTAATTTCACCTTTCTATGCTTGGTATTCTTAATTCCTATCTTTCCTGATAGTAATTAGTAAAATTCAAAAATGTAATTTTAAAGAATTATGGCTTTTTGGAGTTATACTTCATGTTCTGCTCCAACATTTTAGGATAAAAAACTATGTATTACAGGCAGATCGGCATGTGAGTTTTGGAAAAATAATCTATTGCTCATTCGTAACAAATGCAAAACCAAGCACAAGTTACTTTTCTATATGCAATCAAAGGCCAATAGCATGTTTCATATACTTGAAATGGAACAAACACAATTTTAATTTGCAGTACATTCTGAGCAGAGAGCCACAGCATTCCGCCACATCTGGAATCTTTGAAGAGAGATATATATACCACAAGTTTCTTTCTAACAGTAACTACAAAGAATTACCTCAGCCTCAGGTAATAAAATGCCAGCATGAAGATGAATGCAAAAATATAACTGCCTAACTAAGATTTTTAAGAGATATTGACAATTCAACTTTTACATTATTGAAGTTGAATGATATCTTGAAAAATAACTCAAATTCTGCAAGTCTTCCATAAAATCAAAATTAGTTCACTGCAATGATATGGCTGACTTTGCTAAAACGTTTGCTTGCACCAGGTTTCTTGCTTGAATTGTACATTAATCATCTTTTTAAGCCTTTAGTCTTTAAGGTAACAGTGCAACAGCATTTGTGTATTAAAAAAAAAAATAATCAAAGGTTAAAAGAGTAAAACCTAATAACAAAGCAGTCCTGTAACACTTGAAAAAAACTGGTGGTAAAGAATGAATTTATTTCATTATAATGAAAAGTGTGCATATATATGTTTCAGAACATTCTCCTGAGTGTTTAAAAAAATGGCAAGAGTAGATACCTTTCTGCCCCACCGTGTCACAGTCCACAGGGTCAACAGATAGTTGACCATGAATAGTAAAATTTTACTGTCTGAGCTGAAAATAGGATATCCTGTAAAGCAGAAGTGTTAGAAATCTGCATGGAGGATTGAATTGGAAAACTGCCAGAAGTTCAAGGGCCACATCCATTTTGCATAAAATGGAGCAGATGGTAGCTGACTTAATCTTTGATACCATGGTACGGTCCACAGAGATTATAAATCCCAGCAGGAAACACTCAGTTCTATCTTGCATTAAGCAGGTGATAAAGGAAGATACAACATATCTTGCAGATATTTTGAAACACCTACTTTGAAAACAGGCTCTGTGCTGCATTAGTGTTTCTCATCTAGATTTTTTTCTAGCAAGAGTTCTGTTTTTAGCACCTGCAACTAACAGCATACAGTTGATTAGCAACTAAACTAATTGGTGGTTTCTTGGCCGTATTATTGGAGCTTTGCCTATGCTGGCCCAAAGATTTACCCTGTTTCTTAGGAAGTCTTTTTGCTATGTTACACAAGCATTTATAAATCTTCCATCATTATATTTGATCTATCTGATGTCACTCAGAGGCATAACCAGATCAATCAACAGATCAAATGCTGAGAGTAGGTATTTGAAATTCTTACACTACTCAAAAAGCTTGTGGGACATTAACATATTGCTAAGGAGAGGATGTCTTGGCTTGTCCCCGAGGACCATAATCTAATAGCTATTTAGCATGCCACGAGTATCTAAGACTATCAGCTTTTTTGGTTGAGAGTGTAAGAGGTTTAGAGGCTATTCAGCAAATCTTAAATTTAAAAATAGTTTCTCTCATATTAAACAAATCAAGTAAACATGTAAAAAAAAATACTCTAAATAGAAATCCACACCATCTACATATGCAGACTAAGGAATATGATAGAAAAATGTGTTACGGATAGAATTCAATGAGTCACTACTTGTAGACATATCTGTGCAGCACCATATCAAATTCACACTGGGTATAATTCATTATTTAATATAAAGGATCTTAATTGGTTTTAGTTCCGTTGCTAAAGTTCAGATACAAAATGCTAATCTGGAAATACTGGTACACCAGATTGAAGAAGGCTAAATTATGAAGTCAAAAGAAGTAAAGTATGGACTAATTTTGTCAGTTGTCCAGAACTTGTTCACACAGTGTAAAATCCATTGGATATCTCATAATAAAAATTATCTGTTAGTAGGAAGATGACCTAGAAAGTAGTTATAACATGTTTTTGCTAGTGCTTCTGTATCTATTTCCTTCGGAAACAGAAAATGGACAAGATTTTGTTATCCAAAGTTATAACCAGTATTATTCAACACTTGTGAAACCCAGCCTTAGCCTGTCTGCTTTGCTCTGATCTGACTGCACAGAGCAAACAAATCTTGGAGGGCTGACATGTTGGAGAGCTCACTGACACTCCTGCATGTCTTTCAGATCCTGTGCCCCTTCTCCCATGTAGGTGCTGCCGAACAGTGGACATAGCTTTGTAGCTCTGTATTGCTTGTCAGGATCTCTGGCTAAACCTGTAAAAACTGCCTGAGAAGCTCAAATACATTAGTTGCGAGAGCCTGCTGGGGATGTAGCTCTCACTGTTAGTGCTGTCCAATTTGTCATGAAGAGTTCTAATCTCATGATGTGGTAACGGCTACAGAGCCAAAGAGTTGTATCCCATTGCTTCAACTGGAATAGCAATAGAGCTGCTATTATTTGTGTCAGGGTCTGACTCAGTGCAAAACCTAAGGGGCATCACTGCAAACTAAGGGGTTGTACTAAGGTTTATCACTTCTGATGAAGACTGCCCTGAACCTATAAAAGCAGTAATATTTCAATTTTATAGGTAAGAGAACATGAGAGAGATCAATTATTTTATTTTTTTAATATTACAGAGAGTTTAGCATTCAGGAATTTCTGCTCTTGTCCTAACACTGCAATAAGAAAACAAAAAATCAAGGGGAATAAACATTTAGAAATTATTGCAAGTGCATCTTTTTTCTCCCTCTAGTTGTTTTCAAGCAATGGCTTCCTCTTAACATCTTTTAATACTTCATTAGTAATTTTCATCAGCATGGAGCTGTTCTCATTTGTTATTTCTATGTTGTTATTATGAAATATGGCAGAATTCTAAATATTTAATGGGAATGGGATTATTAGCAATGTGCCCTTGTTACACACTGTATTGTTATCCTCCTTAGTATCATAAAATATAAAATGTACCTGTAGCAAAGAGACCTTAGTCTGTCTTAGAGCATACAGATGCAATTGAATTCCTAAAGCAGTCATAGGTCTGCAAGTGTTATTCCCAAGACCTCAATACAGTCTTTTAGATTATTATACATGAACACCCATGAAAAAAGTCTTTCTCCATCTTCTTTTTAATAAAGTCCACTTCTTATTCCAAGATATACTGGTACAAAATTATCAGTTTGATTACACCCTAAATTTGAAGACCATTTAGGTTTTGGTTGGTGTTCATCAATATAAAGTAAGTTTATGATTTAGTATTTTACTACGTGCGATATTTTTCTTGCAGATTATAACACCCCTCAGAGTATTCTGGGTTCTTTGCTCACCATTTTCAACAGACTTTCCTAATGTTCTCAGAGGAAGGTCAGACTCTGCCAAAGGTATATAAAGAAATACTCTCATTTGAAATGGAATAGTACAAAACAGTAAAGTCTTTAAGAATCACGTAGTGCAATCTTTTTTTTATGTGGTAAGCCACTGGATGAAGATTATTAAAATATCTATTAGTCAGTTGAAGAACACAGGGTGGAAAGCCTCCTAGATTATTCACTTGGCATTGATGGTTTTGAAAAGAGTGTAAGCAACATAGATTTTTGTTTACAAGGTGATGGAAGGAAAAAGAAGGACAAGTACTTTATGGCTCATAAGGTAAGCTTTGCCTTCTGAAAGAGCTCAGCCTAGGTTGGTGGTATATTTGCAACAGCTGAATTTAAAATTTTATTGGGCACTTCAACAATGTGGCAAATCAGTGTGGTATTTTGATATAAGCAAGATATAAAAATAGAACAGCAGGCCAAAACATTCACTGCTCATAAGCAGATATGCAGAGCCTGCAACGTACTTAGGGCTGTGTTACAGATCAAGCTCCACTAAAGTTAACCCAGCTGTGGGAAGGGGAAGTTCATGACTACGTCAGATTTTCTTTATAGAACAGCTGGTGAGACCAACAAAGTTACTCATATGACAGAAATAAACTGGCAGCAACCATAAAGGTAAGCTGCATTAAGAATATGTAACATCATATATTGGTCAAAAAGAACATGAAGTTATTTGTGAGTTGCTGAAGCAAAGTGAAATACGTGGCTCATCTTGTGTAGCAAAGGCAAGAGCACTGCCTAATCAACAACGAACTACCCACCTTATTTTCTGCTGCCAGTTGTTCTTGGCTCCATCGAAGACCAGGTCAGTGGCAGAGTGTCAGTCACTGGTTCCTACAGTCCTGATTGCTCTTGAAATCATAACAGTCCACCTGGGACTGCTGCTGCAGCAGCTGATTTTCATCTCGTGTATCTTCTAGCACCTCTGTTAGGTTCCGTCACAGACCAGCTATCTGCTGTGCTCTAGCTTCCAGAAATTCAGCCATTTCTTATTCTTCTGTATCTTGATCACTACAGACAAAAACCACAAGACCATTTTTAAACCTTTTTTCCTCATTAACTGAGGCCCTTCTTCCTCAGTAAGTTCTTCAGCCTCATTTTGAGCTTGTGTCCAGCTGACATCTATAAAGCCAGGATAGCATCTAAGCCTTCCACTAGTCAAGAAGACAAATTATTTCAAAAAGTATTCCTTAAAATTCTCATACATACACTTTCTCAATAAGCTTTACAAGAAAGTCCAACAAGAGCAATCAGGAACCAAGCCCAATGTTTGCATTGGATACGTGGTTTTCTTGAAAATGGTGAAAGAATTAATTTCTCGAATCACAAAATGTTCTGGGTTGGAAAGGACCTTAATATTATCTAGCTGCAACCCCCCTACCATGGGCAGGGACACCTCATCCTCGACCACGTTGTCCAAGGATCATGAAGTCTAATCAAGATTTTGTTTTTCACAAAAACATGGAAATCAGGTGTAGGGTGTTCTTAGCATTGATTGTTAACTACTGGAAATTGGGAAATGGAATCAAGTTGCAATGTGCTACATACAGATGCCTGACTTTTTCAGGACTGATGAAAAGAAAAAAGTAGTTAGCCAGAAAGATTACTAAATTGTGGGGTTTTCACTATGAAAAAAATCTGAAAATGCTTTGTCCTACATCTATATGGAATAGTTCATAAAAGAAAACCATAATTCAAGATTGATGTCATCAGAACTATTGCTATTCTGAATCTGCCTTAATTTCTGGTTGCTTAATTTAGTTGCTTCACTCACTTCTCTTCAGACAGGATTTTAATTTATCAAGTTTCTGCTTTTTCCATAGTATTTTTCAGTAAGTTTAGCTGTCTTCTGATTTACAATGCTATTGAAGATTTCAGAGTAACGATAGCCATCTATGATCAGTGTCACTTTTAAAGTAAAATTATTGACTAGAAATGTAAGCAAAACAGTAAATATCTGGGAAAAGACACTGCAGAAACCTTTCTTGCTTAAATTCACTTTAATATGCTAAGTAGAAATTAGTAAAATTATTTTTTTTTTAATCCAATTAGCACAATATTGGATTTATATATGGTAAGGAAGCTATGTTCTGTCAAGGGACACAAGAATATCTGGTTTGGACTTTGGAAGTATATTGCTTTAAATATTTCTGATGTTTAAAAGGAAAAGTTTATCAGGTGGATACATTTAATTCCTCTTCAAAATACCAATAAATTCAAAATACTCTACATGAATTAGCTAAATATATGATTCCTTGGGAGCACGATCTCTTCTCCTATTCTAGATCATCAAGTGATGAACAATGTGAATGAACGTGGCTGCTTCTGCAAATTGTTTTCAATTAGCTGTTGAAATAGAAAACTCATCTGAGAAAACTGCTCTAAAATTATACCACAAGTTTCCCAAGTGAGTGCTTTGCTACTGAACTAAAAGAGCAGTCCTGTAGCTTAAGCCACTAGAGACTGTTTATAATTAATGCATCGTCTTTTGCAGGTGCATTTATTATATATTTTGTTAGGGTATTGGCATTTTATAGCTAACTTGGATTTTATAAAACTGAAAGTTGCAGGTTTAGTCCACATAGCATATACTGAAAGCAGCAAAGTGTGTTGTTAAATGTGTAAGTCCATTCCACATGGTTAACTTTCAGAAGACTATTTTATTTCAAATTAACCTTTTGTCAATGCTGGTAACTGAAGTTGCAGCACCATGTGAAAGTCTTCTCTAAAATAATATTTCTGAGCAGAAGGATGCCTTTAAGTATCACTGGTCTCTATATACCACTGTTTCCTGAGATTACATAATTCTCTTTCCTGAAAAGTAAAATATTAGCCTGTCTTGAACCTTCAAAGGTATGAGCTATTTTCTATTGACTTGTACATTGCGTTTTCAAAAACTAATTTTGGGGACTGGCAGATCTGGTGAGTACTCCTGTCTTGTAGTAAAGGATATGCACAGTATCCACATGAGCTTAGAAAACATGAAAAAATACAGTTTAAAAAAATTCTGTCCAATTCAGATAAGCATTTGCTTGCTGTAGAAGTTTAATATCTGTACTCCACTTGCCTAAATAAAAGCAGAGCAGTTGACTGATTCTTCTCAGTGAAACCATATACTGGAAGTGAGGCACTAGAGAAAACTACTAGTCTGAGGTCTTTTGTCTGTGACAATGAAATTAACTACAAACCACCACCTGTTTAGGGCTTCAGTGTCTTGCGCGATATTTAACATTTAGAAAAATTATTTCTGTACTGCACATAAATTTGTACTAACATATCAGCACAGTTAAGGAAATCACCCTGCAAATATCTGCTGCATGCATATAAAACCAGGTCTGAGTAATCTGTGGGCTGCAGAATGTTATGCTCAAGATCCCTGAAACAATTCTGTGCAGCCTCTGCTTACTTGTACTGTTTGTTAGGATCTTTTTAATTGCCATAGCATTGTTATTTATCATTTAATACTGTTTGTTCATATAATTAGATTTATTTTTCAGCTGTTGTTACATCAGAATGGCATTTCTGTGGTCCCAGGCCACAGGAATTTTCAGCTGGTACCAATGCAATACTGTTAATCAAAATGTCATTTGAAAATTCCAATTTATCCCTGTAAATCATCACTCAAAGATCAAAAAACCATCTGTCATAACTACACTCTCCTGTAACTCTCTCTGTAATTTAAGGTTCAACTCTACAACACTTTGTTGCTACAGGCTCTCATGTCATGCTGGTCTCGACTGCTACCAGCCCATTATGTGGGTCTACACCACAGAAATATCATCTTTAGTTGGCATGAAAAGAAACACTGGCCAGACACAAAATCTGAAGTGAGAAATTAATGGATATTTTCACTAGTTTTATGCACTTACTTACACAATGCGACAATGACAGGGTATATTGAGAGGAAATGGGAATGCTATGGGAGATGAGAAAAAGGAAAGAGAACAAAGATAATCAACTTGAAGTGAGGTTAGCACAGAAATGGTGTCTTCCCTCCCTCTTCCAAATGCTGTAAATTCTAGTTTGAGAATTAAGACTAATTATTATTTAAAAAATACTTGCAGGATGCAGAAAGTTAATACACAAGTCAGCAGAATAATTCTGTTTGTGATAAACTGCTAGTAAATGTCAGAGGTGATAGAATGACACAGACTGTCAATGGGATGCTAGCTGTGCTTCAAGAGCCAACTCAGACTCTGATTGCTCATGTGCCACTCTTGGCACATCCTTGGAGTTCAGGAATTACTGGGATAATAATGGTGCTTTCCCTTTGTTAACTCTGGTCGGCAAGCATCACAACAAATGAAACTTGGCTCTTGCTTGTAAACTGATGGAAGCCACAGTTGTGGCATTTCTCAGCTCTCTCTCCTAGACAGAATGAGTGTTTCTTCGTTCTAGCTCTCAGTATGGGTGCTCTCTACCCAGCAGTTATTTGTACAAAATTTTAAAACTCTTAATTACTTTAAAGGTGTATCTACCTTTTATCAAATTTCTCTCAAATCAGCCTATGTGCTCATCCTATTAATAGGGCACATATACACTATGACTGCACTAATCTCCCTTCCTTAGTAAACTAGGCTAAATACCTCTAAGAAGCCAAATGAAAGTTTAATCTTTAAGAAATGACATGTTGTTAAAAATCCATTACTTACAGCCATTCCTTCCACATTTTATGTCATGTTAATACTACCGTTCAAATGTACAGGATAAAATGAGAAATTATTTTCTTAATATGATTTTCTGATCCCTCCACCCCATTGATTTTCAGTCAAGCTGTTTAGAACACCTGAAATGTTGCACAGCAAATGACTGGCTTGTTTGCCTCACAATATTAACACCAATGAAGTATGCATCACCATGGTATTCAGATGGACTTCGCATTTTGACTGAAGTACAAACGTGTTCAGGTAGGAAGCATGCATTCTGTTTTGTAATTTGGCAAGAGAACTACAAACTGGCTAAATTTTAGTGAAGGCCCAACTGTTGAAGAATCTGGACATGATGGAGAGCCTTGACAATATTAACTCTGTTTCAGAATTGCTGCTCACAACTTCGTTTCATAAGTTTTCTTCAGCAAGTACACTACAGCTTGTTCTTCCAGCTAAGAACACTATATGCCCAAGAAGAAGGAGCCTGAAGGAAAGATAAACAATTCGAGTCTGCTGAAAATTGAGGCAAAAAGGAAATAGCTGTGTAGATATGAGGGCTGTTGGACAGTTTCAGACACTATAAATAGCAGTGGATCAGAAAACTTATGACAAAAAAAAACCCCAGCACAACCCTTTCTTATAACCATAGTTTTTAAAAGTACATAATTCTACCATTTGAAAGTTATCATTCATACACTACAGAGGAACTTCCTAAAACTGAAGAGAAAATGCTCATCTCCTAAAGATTTCTCTCCATAGAACCTGGCAAAAAATGCAGTTTAAGGGAAGGCAATGATACAGTATTCACATGAAATAAGCAGCATGTTTTAGATGCCAATTTAGATGGCTCCTAAACTTCGTAAAGCAGCGTGAATGCAGAACTCTAGGACATGATTAGCTAAATTCATAAGCAAGAAGAGGAAGGTAGAAGTGATGATGCCTTTCATCCAAAAGTCCAAGCACCAGTGAATTCATGTAGGATAATGCACAAGGCAAAGAAGACCTCTGCTTAGCTCCCTCCTGTTTGAGGAGATCTGCTTACTCAGATTAGCAGGTATTTTGGAATAAACCTCATTTTGATTCACTAAGTGAGAATGACTCAAGACTGGCGGGTAAACCAGGAACTGGGGAGGTGAGGCACCCTCGGCTCTTAATCCCCGTTCACACAGACGTTTAACATTCTTAAACATTAACATTCTAAATCAGAGAAGAGGATCCCAAATACTCTACAAAACTCTGATTAAATCAGACCCATGGAAAGTGCTCATTCTAGGACTAATACGGGGTCTCCCCTTACAGACTGTAAAGTACTTGGCTAGTGGATAAAACAGCAATCCCCATTGTTTTCTGTTTTGTTATCCCAATACTTTCTTTCGTTTCAGTTTGGCAGTCAATCTGACAAATAAAAATCACTTAATAGCACAGACACACTCAGAAGTCATGGACATATTTTACAGATGTGATGATAATGCCAAGAAATCATTTTCAGTTCCAGTTTTGTGAACAGAAGCTGCTATGCAAATGCATGATTACTTGTAAAGAATAAAAGAAATTTAACAATCTGAAAGTGTGTCACTTTCTCCTTACAGTGATTTGCCCAGAGTTGCTCATAACTCAGCAGAAATTCTGAATAATATTATCCTAAAGGAATATTACTTTTAACAGATTTTCTTCTGTATTACTAGTTCTTTTCTTTTGGATTATGAGAAAATATTTATTGCTTAGGAGCTGATATATTTCTATGTTTATTCTTCAGGTATTTTTAAAATCTTTGTAAAAGCAACTCACTGCAACATAACGTAAGCTACTTTGATTTCAAAGCAGATGAATCATTTATTACTTCTTGTACTGTTTGCAATAGTTTAAAAGCCACATTGGGGCATTCTAATTCTACAAGTTTAAATTAACTTTTCTTTTTGTCCTTTCTTTTTTGGAAGGAATTACCCTCTTTTTTCTGCCCAGCATAACGTGGTTTGCTTGGGGGATTTTCTATGAAGAATGGCTAACCTATTGCACAAGTTAATAAAGTTTTACAAATCACAACAAAAGGAAGCATTATAGGACTCTTTTTTTTTTTCTTTTCCCAGCATAAAATATGACTGGAACCTTTACCCAGTAGTGTAATTTCTCAGCAACAGTCTCTGGAGCATACACTGAGTCAGTATCATGTCACTTTTCCTATTTGAGGCTCTGCCAATATAACAATGTCTGGCATTAACCCAGTGGAACAATATTCTTTACTACTGAATTACTTAATTGAGTTGAAGTGGACACAAAGGCTAAACCAAGTAGTTATTTGCTTGGATTTTCTTTACCATGTGGAGTACACAGTAGCAGACAGCTAGGATTGAATTTGTTCTAAGGTGAATGATAAAAATTAATCCAATAGGAAAGGTGTATTCCCTGTGTCTTTGATCTGAGAACCAGAGCAGTATTTAAACAGATGTACATAGTATCATTTTTAAAAATAGATTTCTTAAATGAAGACTAAACTATTTCAGGGGTTACTTCTTAATGTTAACCTGCTAACTTTATTATAATCTAAAGTCATTAAGTAAAGTTTCTAGAAACTAAACCTTTTTTTTTTTTTTTTTAAGAAATATTTTTCTTTTGCATCCAAATAAACAAGCTGGATTTGTATATAGCAATAGCTCTGTTTGTGACCATTTTGACTCTGATAGAGTTCATCCAATTCAAACATTTCTTGTAACTTCAAGCAGGTTAGCATGTGTTCTCATCTGATAGTTTGAGTAACGTTGATACGAGAAATACCTGCACACTGAAGAGACACTGACTCTTACAGATGTTAATTTTTTTTTTTTAATTGCTATTACTCTGCATGATGGTAGTTAGAAGTGTTACAAAGACAATTTATGGTTTGGGCTGGGTTTTTATCTTATTTTACAGAAGCATACTTCTAAAGTTTAAAGGACTGGAAGCTTATACTTTCTGCAGGGTTGCATGTTAGACTTCTCATATTGTCTCAAAAAGCAAAACATAAACATGTTATGTATGCCTAACAAACATTGTAAAATGATGTTATAAACAGATTACCTCACCCCTTATTGTTTATACTTGCGCCAAATTCCTGGAGGTATGATACTGTAACAACAAACCACAGCAGACTAAATGCAATCAATTTTACAAACGTATCTTATGGAATGCTTGAATACTTGAATAAACCATACATGTGTTGAACAGTGTTTGTTTTGCAGATGTTCTTTTAGTATCTGTTTGTGCATTCATAGTTACAGGCTTCCCATCGGAACATATCCATTCCAGCAAAATTTTGGCAGCAACTCCAATTGCAATATCATGCAGGTCGGTACTTGCTGTATGTGTGTAGTGCCTCTAAGAATAACAAATCATATTAAACAAACCCATAACTTCAGTGTTAACGAGCAAGACCTCCTCACTCTGCTGTGTTTTTACTGACATACAAAATCAGAATACAACAACTGCACTCTGATTCCCAGATTACATTCAAATGGAGTCCTCATTCAGTAGGGTTTTAAAAACACCATCAGCATTAGGTGTACTTGCCACAGTAGTTTAGTAGCACTTCCTCCAGCAGCTTATAGCATTAAATGTACCAACTCTGCTTTTGACATGTTTTAACTTACTCTAGAAATCTTTGGTGGTGAGGACTTCACAGTCTCCCCAGATAACTCCGATGAAATAGACTTTGAGGTTAATAATAAGGCAGCATTATGTTAAACTCAAGCCACATCTAAAACTTGTTTTTCAGGATTATGGTCAAGATGTCTCAGAACATACTATAAACTTCTCTACACTTCAACCACTTGACAAATATTAACTTTTTTTACTAAATCAACAGCGAAGAAAATACTCAAAGTTCATTTTTTTAATATCAACACAAACCTGAAAATTACATAAGATATATTTTAGTATCAGCAGAGTAGAAGGGGATGTCTGATGAAATGTATTGTAAAGTTTAAGTCTGTAAAAGCCGTTTTCCTAAAAAAGTTTGATAACTTTATATTCTCCTAGTAATCCACTTATATTTCTGTGTATGTAAATTTATGATCCCTATTTAAATTCCCTGTAACTTTCTTTGTACGTGGCACTTCGCTTCAATTGGAATGCTCCTGGCATTGTTATACTGACCTCCAAGTTCTATGACAGAGGTATCTGCATTCTGGTGCAGCTTAACTGATCCCCATGTTTATGTAACCTATAAACTTGTAGGAGGCTCATGCAAACAGTTTATGATGACACCTGTCACTGCTTCAGTTAGGAAATGTGAATTTCTTTTTTTAATATATATAAATATACACTATCTCCCATTTGTCTCTGTTTGTGGAGAGAGTTGGGGAAGTGAAGACTTCCAATCTAACAAAATTGGTTAGGTCGTCATAATAACAAAATGGATTTTCTAAGATGAATGTCAATAGCAATATTTACAAGAATGTCCTTATAAATTCTTAATCCAAACATAATGTAATCTGTAATGTACATCTGATTTTGTGAACCTTTAATGGCATGGGTAAAGGTTATCCGAATCAGCCTGTAACTACAAATGAATAAAACACTAACTTGTCTTACGATTTCATGGTAAGAATTAAGGTGGTTTATATGCTTTAAGCACATATTTTGCATTTCTTGCACAGCAAGGTTTCTAAAGTATCAGCTACATTTCCTTGTTTCCCACTGTCTAGCTCTTCAGTATTGATCTGGAAAAGTAAAGCAGTTCAACCAAGCTATTTGTGTTGCTAAAAACCTTGATGGAGTTTCTACCTTTTAGCTACACATAGATGGATGTCTGTGGTTAAAAATCAAAAGAACCAAGTTAAAATGCATCTTGCTGAGGTGAAAAGTAATCATCCAGCTTTTGCAGACATTGATGCATTGTTTAAAGACCAGACAATAGATACATGAGGATTTTTTCTTCCCCAGTCCCAAGATTTTTTTCACAAGAGAGAAACGGATGACCATTTTGAGCATTATCATATTGAGCCTTTTGGTTACAGAAATCAATGACAGATAGATATTTACTTGCTCCTTTTTTATTTTTCTAGTCTCTATGAATCAATATGAGGATTTTATTTCTTTTTTTGTTAATGTTTGAGCTGAAGCAATTGCGAGCAACTGCTGTCTTGCAACTTGCTTGTCTTTAGTTATTACTTACTACTTGAGAAGACATGCTTTGGTTTCCAATTTGCCCCCACTTTGCCTACTGAATTACAAAATCCTCATGCTTAGCTGGTGCTCTTGCCTCAAAATGCCTGAACATGATAAGCAAAATAAGAACAGTATGAACAACTGCTGGTTGATATGCAGAATAAAGCTGATAGTTGCATTCATAATTTCTCACTTACTCATTCATCCCTCTACCAATATAAAGTCAGAGGAGTCAAGACAGGAAATAAGTTATACCCTCTGGCTTTGTAAGCAATACATCTACCAGTTTCTGCTACTTCTTTACAAACTTCTGTATGCCCTCTCAAAATTAAACTATCATCTGCTAATTCATCAGTGGTTGATACAGGGTGATGTGGAGGAGCAGACCACTGGGATAGAAGCATTTTGGACCACTGAGGGATTTTGCAATCAACTGACTTCTCTGGCACAGACAATGCTTTTGAGACAAAAACCAGAAACTGATGAGATATTATTGTCAACAACTCACAGAAGGAAAAGGAATGTGTCTTTAGTAATTAAGTCACAGGCCAGTTGATCTAAGATGAAGTAATTCAGACTAGTTAGCTTTCAAGCTCAGCTTTACTACTGTAGCCAACAGTGCACGTATGCTGCTCAACTGCATGAAATACAATTGTTCTCTGTAATCAGCTTCTGCAAAGTTTCTTTTAGAGTATATCATATGTGTGCAGTTTTCTCTGTAAGTTTTCAGGCATGGTTCCGCTAAAACATCTCGTTACCTTATCAGTACTTCCTCTTACATATAAAGCAGCCTTCCTTCATGGTACTTCATTCTGGCTGGTGTCTCCAGAACTTGCAGTTTTTTAAACTGCATTTGAAAGTACTGCATGTCTTCCATCATACTGCCTTCTCCTAGAGGAGATATAAATTTTCAAGGCCAGTGCATCTGCCCATGCGTTTCTTTTTGCAAGGACACCATGGAGGAGTATGTTCTTTAATTGCCTGGACCTACTTGCTCACTGCAATGATAACTGCCAAGGACTACTATTAAATGTGGAGGGTAGGAATCCCTGGTTTTATCTGCCCCCCACCCCAGCACATCCCACATAATTTCCATGGCTCATGAGGAACATTAGAAGGGCACCTTCATTGGTGATGCAGTCTATGAAGTCTCACATCTTAATGTCAGAGACACAGCTCACTTATATCACACCACACTGAGTTTTCAGTCTCTTCTTTTTTAAAGAGCTTTCTCAGATATCATTGAACTTTTTTCTTTAATTAGTCACCAATTATTTGTTGCAACAGAAAGTTTTAGGGCTTTCCCATTAACCACCTACTAAGCTTAGCCAAGATGATCGTCTATAAACCAAAGGAGCCTTGGAAAGAACTATTTTATTGTAATTGTGGGGGCTATTTACTATCCTTCATTCATTTGTGAGCTTCAAAGTTGTGAATGCTTATTGATTCTCACTGGATAAACTTGTTTTGCTCCTACGGCTTTGTAGGATGATGCAAAAACATGATATTCAAAGAAATTTGTCCAAGGACTAGGTAGAGGTCTTGCAGAACAGACAGTATGCAATTATGCACCTTCAGAATGCATGAATTTAATTATATGTACAGAGTTGATTCTAATTATATCACACTTTTTCAGTGTTTTACCATGTATCTTAATATATTTGTTACATTTATCTCGCTTATTTATCTTGCTTGAACAAAAACACCTGCAATGATCTCTCAGTGAGTAGTTGAAAATGTGTTTCAAATAACTGGACTACAGATCTCACTTCACGTTTATTTCTATCTAAAATAAGTTTCCCTCTCTAGTTCCCATATTTTTTCTCCTTTTCTGCCAAATACCAAGATTATTTCTTTCTCTTTCTTTTTTCCTCCGACTTTGGCAGAATATCATAGTTTAATAATTGTTTAATTACTAAACTGTAATAACCAAATTATTTAATGGCATAATCACTAAGCAGCAATTACTTAATTAATAATGCTGTTTTGGTTTTTTTTTCTTCACTTCTCTGAGATTCCAAAGTAGTTTGGAAGCATCTCAAGGCTAAAGATGATAGGGAAAATGAGCAGAATATTTTCCACGCTAAACACAGTAGTCAAATCTTTAGAGCTTAAGTTCACAAGGACACTTCATTCATTCTTCTGAAAAAAACTTCAATTTGAGAGAGAATCTATAGTCAATTAATTGAGGATGCCTGATGGCAGCTATGGCAGATGTCACCAACAGTAATTTCTAAGAATTATGGGCTGAAAAATTTGAGTGATAGAGATTAATTTGGATAAGTGCTTTCCTAGTATTTATCTTCAAAATTCACCAGAAATATTTTCAAATTCTACTAAATGAAGAACTGTGTGGGGTTTTAGTGTAGGTGTTTGTTTGTAGGTTTGGGGGTTTATTTATTTATTTAGGGTAGAATGGACAGCAAAACTGAGAAGGGGAAAAAGAAAATTTAAACTCAGGAGCATTCTTAGATGTTGGCCAGTTTGAGAGAGCACTATGGACAAAAAGGCATAAGAAAAACTGGATTTCTTAGTCACCGTTTGATTCAGAGATTTTCTTGTGTAAACTCTAAGGTGAGTGAAGAATGCAGCAGCTCTTTGTGGTACTGTACTCCAGGACTGTTTTCTTTAGCAACCGTGGCTTCACTACCCAGTTTAGGCCTTGTCTAGCAGCTTCACAGTGTCCCGCTGAAAGTAATGGAATGTTTTATCGAGTAAAGGTTTGCAACAGTTGACCATGTATTTCTGTTATCTAACCAACTGGGTAAACAACTGTGAGAAAAACCCACAAGGAAAACACAGACACACAATAAACCTCCAGTCAGAACAGTGTTCAGTTTAGAAGCTTGTACTCCACTAATTCCGGAAACACACCCTGTTACACTGAGTTGCCTGCACTTAAAATTAACTCTGGGTACAGCTTTCCTTAGCTTTTCTTCGGTCACATGTAAAGTTACTAGTGCTTGTGATCGAACGTACTCCAAACGACATGCCTGACCTCCGTTCGTGGCCTATCAGGGAATGTGCCCGCCGGCCCTGCACGGCAACCAGGGCCTACTTACGGAGCGCGGCTGAGGTGAACACTGCTCCAGGACCTGGGCCCGCCGCGGCTATGGCTGCGTAGCGGCGGAGCGCAGGCGCAGCCGGGCCTGAGGAGGCGCGAGGGGATGGTAGCTTACCTTGTTCCCAACAGCGCACAATTAGCTCATGAAATTTAGCAT